>VZSF01007823.1:407114-435435 GCA_013398295.1 Chionis minor | reverse complement strand
TCTGGTTTGCCCATGCAACAAGAAAATGGACTCTCACAACGCCAGCTCAACAAGGAACGTTCTAGCACCTACTCCTGGAGAAGATGGATAGCGCATGTGTGGAGGAGTTGAATAGTGCGTGCGTGGTTTGGGCCTATGTACTCTCNCACCACCTGTACCAAGAAATGTTCCTTCCTGAAGCCCTGGTAGTCTTCCTCCGCAGTGGTGATATGAAGATAACAGCAGNAGATTTTTGCTGCCTTATGGTTCTGCTGGTTTTTGTTTTTTAAAAGACTACACTATGTGGGAAACGGCCAGTCAACTCTACAGGAGCCACTTACACCTCATGGGGATTTGAGGAGTTACGTCACAAACTAACCTCATGGCTACCTGATAGGACTTGGCTGAAAAATGGGGTTTTTGTAATAATGATCGTTGTAATCTGTGTCTGTATTTTAGCTTGCATTATGATACAATGTTGTAATTGCTGCTCCAACTTCTGCTGGAAATATAATATGCTAATATGAGGAGGATTGTAGCCTGTTGGCCACAAATCCTCAAGAGAAAAGGAGGGATTGATACCAAGTCCAAAGGCTCCCCCCAGACTGAATTAACACAGACAAGATAAAATGCACTGGAGCAGACAAGTCAAACATCTATTGCGTTTAAAAGATTAAAAGGAAGTTTCGAGCAAACTGGGATGAAGGGATCGAGTGTACCACCAGCAAGTCTGCTGATGACACAAAACTGGGAGGGGTGGCTGACACCCTGGAAGGCTGTGCTGCCTTTCAGCACGACCTGGACAGGCTGGAGAGTTGGGCAGGGAAAAACCTTACGAAATTCAACAAAAGCAAGTGTAGGGTCCTGCACCTGGGGACGAATAACCCCATGCAGAGTACAGGTTGGGGACTGACCTGCTGGAAAGCAGCTCTGCAGAGAGGGACCTGGGAGTCCTGGTGGACAACAGGATGACCGTGAGCCATCAATGTGCCCTTGTGGCCAAGAAGGCCAATGGGGTGCATCAAGAAGAGTGTGGCCAGCAGGTCGAGGGAGGTCATCCGCCCCCTTTACTCTGCCCTGGTGAGACCACAACTCAAGTACTGTGTTCAGTTCTGGGCTCCCCAGTTTAAGAAGGACAGGGAACTGCTGGAGAGGGTGCAGCGAAGGGCCACAAAGATGATTTAGGGGACTGGAGCATCTTTCTTATGAGGAAAGGCTGAGGGAGTTGGGTCTTTTTAGTCTGGAGAAGACTGAGGGGAGATCTCATCAATGCTTATAAATACTTAAAGGGAGGGTGCCAGGAGGAGGGGGCCAGTCTTTTTTCAGTGGTGCCCAGTGACAGGACAAGAGGCAATGGGTACAAACTTGAATATAGAAAGTTCCATCTGAACACGAGGAGGAACTTCTTTCCTTTGAGGGTGGCAGAGCACTGGCACAGGCTGCCCAGAGAGGTGGTGGAGTCTCCAACACCAGAGACATTCAAAACCTGCCTGGACACCATCCTGTGCAACCTGCTCTAGGCGAACCTGCTCTGGAAGAGGGATTGGACCAAATGATCTCTAGAGGTCCCTTCCAACTCTTAACATTCTGTGATTTGGTTAGGTGGAAGTGATCCCCTGTGCATCCAGTGCTGCAATAAAGAATGCCCGCCTTCCAGAACTACAAAAAGTCTTAAAGGGTTTCCTTATCTGATGACTTTTACGGTATCAAAGGTTAACAAAGCTTTAAGTCTACTTTAATTTAGATGCAGCATGGTTTCTTGTTTTCAATACCAGAAAGATACTCCATAGAAACAGCAAAGTGTAACTTTAACTAAAGTTGGTATGACGCACAATTAAGCAAAACAATCATCACTTCTAAAAGCATTTCCAGGTTGGGTAGTTGACGAATAAGAGAAATATTTCCATAACATTAAAAATCCCACATTGATCTTTAGTAAAAAGTACGTGCTTGAAATCAAAGGAAATACATACTTGACCCAAAACTTATTTGAAAGATTTACATTTCCTGCTAAATTGCAACATCAGTGTAGCTTAATGCTGCTTTACACTGGACACACTCTCACTCTAGAGCTAGGAAATTATCCTGACCTCCAGAAATTTAAAATTACTTTTGAATAGTATTTGCCAACTATGTTAAAAATTAACATCTCTGCAAGTTCAAGATATTCTTGCAATACATGATCAAGCCAGCTCATTTGAAGTGTTCAACCCAGTGCCTATGAACTACAATATAGTTCAGGCAGTAGAGACAGATAAATCCCTTCTGTCTTCACTTCCTTGTTTCGAAAGCAGTATCTTCAGACACATCTTTTTCATCTGTCTCAAATCAAAACAATCCTCAAAGTCTGAAATCCATAAAGAAGGAATCCTTCTCATAAAGGCCTTTTTCATAGCCCACACTGTGAGAGTGCTGCAGAGATACCATGCAATTCACTTCTCTAACTGCCTTAAATCAAGTGTTTATTTGTAGTTCTATATCACACATCACTGCAAATTCCTGTTCCGTGGCTTGCTCAAGCTACACACATCTAAACTCCAATCTGTCAATATAATTTGGCACACCTCAACATGCAAGATGTTTGCTCCGAAATTCACTTCCTCCTGATCTACTTTTCAATCCTCTAATAAGAAGCTGCCTCAACTTCCAAGTCCTTTAGTTATCCCTCCACCACCTTCACAGGATTCTTCCTCTGTACGCCGCACACTTGCTTTCTAAAGACAATGTTTATAATCTCCCAGCTCCTCTTCCAGTGTCCTTTTTCATTCCTTGTTGTAATTTAAAATACCATTTTTCTACAATGCTTTCTGCCTCTAAGCATGTATAGAGACACACTCCTTTAGCGAGGGGAACTGGAACATGGAGCTGCACATGCTCACATGCCAGCAGACATCTTTCATACATATCACACGTCATCAAACTCCCTGAAGTCACACTTGATTTAACATTTGTCCAAAACTTACAGAATTTTGTGACTGGAAGATCATCTCAACTGTCTACTAGAACATAATTTTCCCCTCAACACCATAGCAACTGCCACATTCCTTCATGTAGCAAGATGCACATTGAAAAGTCAACAGAGAATTTTAGATAGCGCGCTCCTCACCTGCGTTCACATGCATATGTCCTTAATATCGTTTAAAACCAGACTACAAAGAAAAAAACCAACTCAAGTCAATCTGTTCACTCAATCCTTAATGTCAATTTTGTACTGTAAATATATTTTTGCATTGATAAAGGAAATTTTAGAGCATGTTTTCTACTCAAAACCTAAGTATCGGCAATGCATAAAGGATGAAGGAGCAATTTTTCTTCTGTTTTTTTTTTTTCCCCCCCCCAGAACTAACCAGCTGCTAAGATTTGTGGGTTTTTTAAGGCTGTATGCCATTGCTCACTTACAGGTGATGAAGAGTGACGAGTCATTTGGGAGTTTCCCACCCTGTATATTTCCTGTGGTTCCAATAGACTAAAACAATTAAATAATATTTTGATCTTCCCAAAGCAGGATTTTTAACGAACAGCTGTAAAAACGCATGTTAACAATAAAATTTCTGAGGGCATTCAATTTTGCCTTCATACAAAACATTTTTCAGAACACAGATGACAAATGAAGCTTTACAAAGATGAATGATTCACATATCCTGGTAGGCCAAATATTTTGTCTGGACTGACTATAGACTAGAAACACAGCAAAAACAAAGCGGTTCCAGTAAGTGCGAGCATATCTTATGGCCCATATGTATTTAGCAAAAACTAGCTCCTTATCCACCTGCCAGAATGGCCTCAACGCCAGAGTTCAGGCTGGTCATTGTTTCTACCAGCTAAACCCCACACAAGTACGTGCAAGCCGGTACTGTAAAGCAAATATAAGATGATCTCAAAGATAGTTTGGCCCCAAGTGCTTAGATACCTTCTGATCTGCATTCTCCAGTACTCTATAAACTGGGGGTGTTTGAGGGGTAGGGGGCCCAAGCAAGGCTCCACAGTTATTTGCCTCTTGTCATACCGGGATTTCAAAGAATTGACCTGGCGTGTCACCATTCAAACATCCCTGAGTTACCCAGCGACAGCCGGACACAGCCTTACCGGAATGCTCTGCTGTCTGAACATAAGAGGACTTACCTGGAGCACCTTTTAGGAGAACTAACTGGAAAGAGATTTAATAGAATGATTTTCAGGTCAAAATAACAATAGCCCAGAAACACGGGATCAAGTAAATAGCCACAGAATGCAATTCCACCAATGCTTACGTGATTTAAACCCAATGGAAACAAATACATGCCAGCGATCACGCTTACACAAGGGCAAATGCAAGCAGATTGCCACAGTAGTCAAAACCATCTGATGATGTCATCTTACTAAACTACTGCATGACAAACTTTGTTCTTCACAGCTGCAGAAAACTCCCAAACAATATGTTTAGCTTCCGAACCAAGAACAAAAAGAATGGGTCTACTTCAAAAAGGCAAACAAAATTAACACCATTGTTTGAAACATCCACAAGTTAAACACTATTTGTTTGTTTTCTGGCTTTCAAAGGTTAACAGTGTAGTTTGTTCCCTCCACCCCTAAGAACGCAGCTGCCAGAGTGACTTTAATTAGGTGGGAAATCAACACAAAGAAAGTAGTCCTTTATAAGAGATGCTGAAAAATAACCTTGTATTCAATTTTATTTTAAATCTACACATGTGAACGTTGAAATATCAAAATGTTACTGTGTATCTGTATTTAACAGCAGTAGTCTTCACTAAAGCTGAACTCTGTAGATTGTGAATTATATTTTGTCCATGTAGCATAACATTATTCCACCTGATCGCTATGCATAGTACTGCAAATGCTATTAAATACTTACATGACTAAAACAAAAAAACATCAACAAATAGAAACATCGATTTGTGATTTTAAACAAGTATGTTCTTTCCAGTTTTTAGATAATTCCTTTAAAACTGTAATGCAAGAATAAAGTATTCTCTACTTACGTGCTGTCACCTATTTCCTTACTACCATCTCCCACCCCATAAATAAGCTACACTGCCAAGATTTTACACATCAAAATGCATTTTCAGTGCATGCACCATTAGCAGTAAAAATAATAATTAAAAATAAAAATCCTCAATAGCTACTGCGTAAGAAATTGAAGGATCTGGTTGTCTGAAATTAGAGCATAATTGACGAAAACAAGAGCTGCATGCCTGTTTTAGCAAACAATTAAATGACGCTTGACTATGAGCCTGTAATAAATTAATAGAACACAACCTCTCCCTTCTGAGGTTGTGGCAGGCTCAGAATATTAACTGGAGCATACTATAATGTCTCCATTACAAAGGAAAACAGATATTCTTTTAAGGTGATGGTAAGTCATGTTCTTGCAAGTAGGAATGCTACTTTCAGATAGGTTTCCTACAAAATCAAAGTTTATGTGACCAACCGCCTTTAGCCCAAATAAATAAATTAAAGTCACTGCAGGCTGAAACACAAAACATAACTGAAGCTGTTCTTTTATATATATATAAGCATATTAATACACACACAAATATTATATACACACAAATTATTAATTACTTTCAGAAAATGCAGATAATAAGCACGTTAGAGAACAAAATAAGAATTCAAAATTATCTTGAAAGACTGGAAAAAGTTATGAAGAAATGTTAAAGTATGACCAAGGTGAACTGCAAACCTGCAGTTAGGTCAGAAGACACAATTGCACATATATGGGATGGTTGAAAGGGATGTAGAGGTTGAAGTAGGCCACAAAGTGACCCTCAGTGTTGTGACACTAAAAAATTAGTAAATACATAATTTTTTAAAAAATCAGAGTGATGTCTACACATGTGGAACTGCCTGTAAAACCAGCAAATAACAGTCTCACTCTTAGTTTTGGTAGGATTTCATGTCAGTTACCACATGCAGTTTGGTCACCGCACTTCAAGAAGAATAGTAATAACAGCCTTAAAACTGTACCAAAACCCACTTGAGTCAAACAAGATGAAAACCCTTCTGACAGTCAGAGCAGCACTGGAATAGACTAACAAAGCCAGTTGTAGAAGTGCTGTTATTGAGGGTTTTTAAGAATGAGTTAAACAAACATCGACCCTGACCAGCAAAGCCTACAGCTGAGTGTGCCCTGGAGGCAAAGAACGGACCAGGTGCCTCCCTGCTCAGTCTTTCTGAAGACTCAGGACTACAGAAACCACAGCTGAACAGGACTAATCCATTCTTGTTGGACAGCGAGTCCCAACACCATAATGTTTGCTGGTGTGTTTTTTTTCCTTCACAATTCCATACTGTCTATTTCTGAGTTTACTGTTGCCATTAACACCAGATATTAAGATGATGTTTACAGAGAACCGTCCTAAGAAATTCCAAGAACTTCTTCATTGAGTGACAATAGCTAAATTAGAGATCATTGTTGTGAATGTAGGTTAAGATCATCTTTTCTCACCATTGCTTGTACTTCAGCTTGTATTTATCAATATTGCATTTCATTCATGATTTTAACACCTAGTCACTCAATATGACAAGCTCTTTCTGGAGCCCTTCACCATAAACTTTAGATTCAGCTATCTAAAATGAATTTATTTTTTTTTAACATCATCTGCATGTCTCATCATCTACCTATTCCAACCCCCTCTTTAACAGATATTTACAAGCTGAACAAAAAAGATCTGCAAAATTAACTTTGGGAGTCCATGCTACCAACTCTGCCTATGAATAGCGATCACTTGCTTCTATCCTTTAATCTACTCATAACTCTTGAGACTTTTACCATTTAACTAGCAACAGCTTAGATTCTTTAAAAATCCCCAGGTATGAAAATTTGTTGAAAATTAAGACTGACAAGACAATGCTGACAAAGTCTTTGTTCATCTGCCTTAAAAACTGTAAAAAGCTCATGATGCTTTGTACAACTATATCACGATTACTATAGTCCAAATCTCTTCTTGGGAACTGCAAAATACATAAGAATAAAAAAAGATTCAGAGCTTTCATAAAACCATAAATCCAATAAATCTAATTTAAAACATAGAAGTTTATGTTTTAGTTTCTGCAAATTTATTTTCAAATGTTTAGAAAGTACAGTTAATGTTAGGTATTGAGTGCACACCAGATTTAGACAGTAAGTAATCAGGGACTCCTACTGCTCAGTAACTACTGCTCATTTCTAGACTTCATATAGGGATTTTATTTATTTGTTTATTTTTAAAGTTAGACACCTCTATATCACAGATTTTTCACAGAAGCCATATGCTTGTCCCTTTGGGGTTGAGGAGTTTTGCAGAGCAATAAACTTGCTAGAAAACCTGTGCAGTTTAACAGAAAACAGCAAAAAATCAGATAGTTGGATGATCAAGTTGATTACCAAACAGAAGAATGCATAACACAAACTGATCAGGACATCTGATCAATTTTAATATTCTGTTGAAATATTTACCCTTGGGATTTTTTTTTTCAACCTAAAGAAGAATGAGTAAAATGATCATTATAAAAAAAGGAACTGATTTAATTCAGAACTATATGCTGCAGTTCAAGAGTCTTCTGCTTCAGGATTTCAAAGTGTTTTATTAGTAGCCGTGACCTAAGTTTTACAAGAAACCCAAAACAAGCAAAATTACTGATTTTTGGGGGGTCGGGAAGGGGAAGGAGGAAAGAGGTTAGCAATGGGAGAAAAAACATCATTATAACTTTAAGCACACTGGCAGAGAATAAATAGAACACACACAACTCCGTAACAAAGGAAGACAGGAGTTGCGCGGTTTTTATTTTTCAGCATCCTATCTTGAGCCATCACAACTTTGGGAAAGGGAACATCTGCAAGGTGACTTCCATTAGACATGACACTATTGGTCCAGTCCAAGTTCAGACTTGTTTTAATCATTACTATTAGTATTACTACTTTTACATAAATCTTACCTCTGGGGTTTCTAACTTGAAATAATAGAAAACATGTTATCAAGAAAACAACAGAGTATGAAAACAACAGTATTCTGAGTCAGGCCTCTAAAATCCTATCTCACTGCAGTGAGGAACAATCCTCGTTTTTGTTAGAATTAAGCATGGATGTGTTACCTTCTGTCTTCTACCAGGCTGCTAATAAGAAGAGCAGCTATGACTATCAATGAGTATGTCTAGAGTCTAGACTAGTGAAGCCACACGTTCTTGATTTGGAATTTTCTAAAAAGTTGCCATTTACTAAAAAACTGGACCATATTTTCTTAAAGAAAAAGAAAGAAAAAGAAACTCATAGGCAAACATATAAAAAAAAACTTTTTAAAAATGCTAAACCACCTCACAAGGTCAGAAAGGTAGGAAGTGTGTTTTCTAGGTACTTTTCAAGACCACACTCTCACAAAAAAATCAAGCACTTCAGTGACAGTCTCGCCTCTTCCAAAAAGATGCCATGTGGCAACAGAGAATAAAATAATAAAAACAGCCTCCACAAGGATATTTTGCTAAATATGTATGATCTCATCTCTCTTCATAATAAACACTATAAACAAAATATTTGGAAAACACAGCACTGAAACAACAACCTTACAAAAGTATCACCGCTTAAATCAACACTGTTTACTCAGTGGCCAACCTGGTATCATTATTTATGCAGATTAATCAACCAGGAAAGAGAATCTTTTGAAAGAAGAGTTTTGACTTCCAAATCACAAACATGTGGCACTCTATGGTTTTGTTTTCTTTTCAGTTGCCTGTAACTGAAAAAACATGACACTTGCTTTGGCTGTCCCGCTGAATTATAAGGCCATCACAGCTGACACACCACAGCTTTGACACTCCAGTCCTGGTACAACCTCCTGAGACGGTTTGGGATGTTCTAGTTCTTTTTGCTGCTTCTCTGCTGGAAATGATCAGCCCCTCAGAGCTGGAAATAGGGGACATCTGTCCCATGCCTCAATCACGTCAATACCAATCCGGCTGCCTCAGCTTAAAGAACATTTACTGGCAGCCGGAGTCAAAACCTCAGCTCACTAGTGGAACTAGCAAGGAACTGGCACAAGCGTTGAAAATTGCAGTAGGGGCAGTTGCCTCCAGCCAGAGGCAAATCTGAGACTTCCAGAGGCATTATCGTAACCCACTTTAGCAGAGTGGACCAGAATTTGTTACTTAAAATAAGCACTTAAGTTTTAGCAACTATAAAACATCCAGAGAGGAAACTTAACTCTCTGCAGCGCTTTGAACACTTAGAACTTGCGTGAATTTCTGAACACTAGACTCTGACTATTTATTACCACAGAAAATAATATTTCATTCTGTGCACGCGCTTTGTTATCTTACCTGTTTTAGAAACACTGTTAAAAGCTGAAACTTGCTGATCACGAGAAAGGCACACTAATCAGTTTCCTATTTTGCAAAAGCAAGTAGCTCCTCAAAAGCATAAAATAAGAACAATTCACTAACTGTATTTCTAAGAAATATGGGGCAAATCCCAAAGTCAAAGGCAATGCTCAGGCAGCAGCTCTTCCCTCCCTTAGCAGGGAATTCCAACTAGCTTGTCAGGCACAATCTATTGCTCAGGCAGAGGCCCCAGGCCTCTTTACAAAAGCCACTTTACAAAAAGCAAGTTCTGCCCAGAAACCCTCCACCAACCATGCCAGTCACAGCACCGGGAATTTCCAGAAGGATCCACCGTTTTATCAAATGAGCTTCTGAACTGCACAAAAGCCACCTCCAGCATGTACTATCAGTTTTCAAAGCTGAGAAAGAAGAGGGTATCAAGGCCAAATCCATCCCCTTCTGCTGGACACAATGAATTCAATAACAATTTTCAATCAACCACATCAGCACCCACTCACTACCAGCTCTCAGAGGAACAGTGTTGAGAGCTGTGTCCATCACTATACAAAAAACAGTGAGGAAAAAACATTTCCCACAAACTGAAGGTTCTAAGAATTTATAATCTGAAAGAGACTAGAAATAAATTACCAATACAGAAAAAAAATGCGGGTTTAAATCTGTGTTTTACAATGGAAAAATATAATCAATTTTCCTTTGAAATTTTCTTTTAGAAATTCTAAGTTCCTAAAAAAATATGAAAGCTACTTCTCTCTTCACAAGTTACCAATCAAAAAGAAAACTAAAATCCTCCTTTAACTTCTACTACAATGATTTTTGTTAATCCTAGTTTAAAAATAGCATATACTAACAATATAGAACAGTAACAGCTTAGTCATTCTACAAGCTTCGTACAACTACTATCTATTTTTCTTGGAAAATGACTAATTATGAAGAAAGAGCTTTGCAGGAACAAAGCATGTGGCTTTCTTCATTTTTTTTAATGCAATTGCAATTTGCATTTTTATGAAAAGCACCCTCTGTAACAGCAATTAAAAACACAGATTTCCTAATTTACTGTTGCTTAAAAAGTACAGTATGCCCATTCAACAATACTTCAAGATCAGAACTTTGTCCTTTTGCAAAAGTCTTGAATATTTTGTTAGCCATACAGTCAGCTTATGCTTACTGCCACTTAGGAATTATATTTATAGTTCACAGAACAACAGTCAACAAAATGGATGAGTGTCTGTATTTTTATTTATATCTATTTATGTCTGATTATTTTTTTTATATATATTAGGAAAAATTTCTTCACTGAAAGGGTTATTGAACATTAGAACAGGCTGCCCGGGGAAGTGGCTGAATCACCAACCCTGGAGATATTTAAAAGACAAGGGTGCTGAGGGACATGGTTTAGTGGTGGTTTTGGCAATGTTAGGTTGATGGTTGGACTTGATGACCTTAAAGGTCCCTTCCAACTTAGACAATTCTATATCTTTGTCCAAAGCACAAATCCATGTGTTAAACGTACAATTTTAAGATGTGAAAGACTTTAACAATGCAGCTATCAAGCTAAAAGGTTTATTGTGCTGCAGCTGGTGAAGCTATAAGAAAAGAGGAATAAACATGAGTGCAATGCTTTTTAGACATTCAAATAGCTAACAGCCCTAAGCATTACTAATGGTGCTCTAACCTCTCATTCTATAATTATTTTCAATTATTTCTTCTTTATCCAAACTAAATGTACCATCTTAAGTACCAATGTTTAATATCTGTCTCTAGCTCAACTATTTCAGAAAACTTCACACCTAATAGTGTTTCTAAGAAATAAGACTGAGGAAACGGACTTTTTTGCCTGAACTAAAATTCTACCAAACACTCTTTTAGGCACAGATTTCATAGCAGGAATGAAATCCAGACTTTGTGTTTGTGTGACAAACTGATACTTATTTAAAGATGAAAACCACAAGAAACCAGACTGACTGGACAAGAGGACTTCATCTCAGAAAAACACGAGTAGGCAAAAATGGCTAAACAGAGATTAAGAGAGACAGAAGGGAGGGAAGGAGGGAGAAAAACAGAGACACACCAAGGTCAGAGATTCTTCTGGTTTAAACCTAGAAAACCAAACTAGAAGAGAGAAAGAGTTTTAAAATACCAGAATGTGTCAAACAGCGGCCACTGTCTTACAGAGCAAGGGTTTCCAAACCACAACGAAGCAACATGCAGCCCACTGCAGAGCCTGAAGGGGACGCTGCCAACTGACAGCACTCAATACTCTTGGCATCAATATTTATGGCATCTGGCACAAGTAGCTCAACGAAGCCCATTTTCCAAAGCACAATTTTCCACAACTGAAGTCAAGATTCTAGAAAGAAGAACTGTCATTCCTCTGCATCCGCAAGTATCTGAGAGATCTTCTGCCAGAATGTCTCATCTTCCTTCCAGTTACTATTCCATTAGACCCAACGTATAAGTCTACCATTTAAAAAGAAGTCTCCAGCCTCGATGAAGACCTAGCCACATGTCAGATAGGGAATTTTCTGGATTTTGCATTTTAAAATCCTAGGAAACAACAAACGAACCACATTAAAAGGGCACTATTCCTACCTTTTTTTTTTTTTACCCTACTCGAACTTCTGAGCGATTGATTTTGTAACCCCAGCAACATTCCTTTGTCTCTTTTTATCCATTGAGGTCTCCCAGGGTCCAATGTGGTTTTGTATGCAGCTGTCCTGAATTTGTACCCAGAATTATGATGATTTTGTATTTTCTGTGTATTAGGATTCTTCTACTACAGCTACACAAAGCCTCAGATTGTACTGTCACCAACTACTGGTTTTGGCTGCAGCACTAGAAGTCTGTTACCTAAATTCACTTTAGTGGAAGTTTTGTGATTAGTTATTTTGTTGTTACCTTGAGCACAAGACTACTAGGCAGCAAAGAATTCAAACTGCGTTCAATAATTCCATTTTTTTCATATTATACAATTTGTAGAAGAGTGAAAATTGATAATTGTAAACATCAGAGGCATGGAATCACGATATCTAGTCACTAGCAGATAAGCAATAACAAGCATGTTCTTGGCTCACTGAGCAGGGATTTAGCTGCCAAATGCCAATCAACACTAATTGGGTTGTCCTTGACTTCAGAATGTACCATTGACACCAAAGGAATAATTTATTTCAACAAATACATAACTGGAATACAGTTCACAAAACACCAAGCAGAAGAAAATTAATCTCATCAATAATTGTAGTGTTACTGTTAGAAATAATTTTATTTCACTACATAAGCAAGGAGTCTGAAAATCTTGTGTTACTACAAAGGAGAAGTAAAAAAAGAGATGAATCAAAGGAAGACTTCCTAACTACCAATATATTTGTAAGATAGAACTTTCACTAACGTTTATCGAGGTTGAACAGTGAATCTACTGTTCCAGATTTTGAAATGATTCCACAGTGACTGTGGTTTTCCTTTGTTTTTGACTTTCTAAGTACCAGTAGCTGGGAAGGTATTTTAAATTCATGTCAATGAACTACCATAGCAGTATAATTAATTATCTTCCTCAGTGTTACAAGATAAGACTATTATGTTTGTGACACTGGAGGAGTTAAATGTCGTTCTCATTGTCCCCCCGCACTGAAAAATATGCTTGCAGTTACAGAAGGCCAGTGCTTAAATAGTATTCAGGCTTGCATAACAAACTGTTTTCCATGAACACGCTGCAGGAAAAGTGTCTTTTTGTTAGATAATCCAGAAAGTTAATCCAGGACAGAAAAGGGGAGACTTTCTTCACTGCAATTTAGTCTTAAAATATCCCCAAAGATACGAAATGCTACTTCCCTCAACAGAATCTGCGTCCTCACATTTCACAACAAAGGAAGACAGCTTACAGAATAAACATTGAGCCTCCACGAATGTCTTGATTTAAACTGAAAGGCTGAAAACAAACAAACAAACAAACAAAAGTATTTTTATCGCTGCTGTTATTATGATAGCAAGACCAAGTAAGCAGAGTTCCAAATTCAAGTTCTTTGGAGATATTCACTATCAGACATTTGAAGGAAAGAAGAGTTATACTAATCTGTATTTGTTTTAAGATTTCTTCAAAATTACAGTGAATACATAAATCAAAATACCAATAATTTTTTTAGTCAACATTATATAGTAGAAGAAACTCCTTGAATACATTTTAGGAAGACACGCTACCAAAAAAATACTAGCGGTGGTTGGGCTTTTTCCCCCTCTAAGCAGATTTTCAAGATAGCCTTACCTCACTGAAAAAACAAAAAAACAAAAAACCAAAACAAAACCAAAACACACACCACAAAAAAACCCACTACCTCCACATGCAATGGAAATACTTTTTTCTCATTCTCTATCAGCACGGTATTGTGGAGACTGTTGTATTTGAAAACTAAACTGAGGAAGGACAAGGTTTGTAGAAAGAGATAATTTCTTACACTAGACAGCTAATTTGTTTGGAAAAGTTTTCAGGTATCCGTGGCCTTCTCCAGTTATAGCCAACTATGGTAATCTCTCATATAGTTACTTACATATCTGCATTCTGCTTCAGTATCAATAGTACACTTCATGTTTCATTAAATTACAGCTACAAGAATCCTTCTGCCACAAAAAGGATTTAGTTTTTGTTGGGGGTTTTCCCCCCTTTTGAAATTTCCCTAGATTGCACTTGAAGCAAATTAAGCCACAGCTCAGATTAGAAAACCACTGAAGTAAAAGCTTGATTCCCTTCTTTTTCTACATTTTCTGTTTTACAGAGATTGCATACCAAGACACCAAGAAATTATCCACTCCTTATACACACACTAGCCCAGAGGAATGCCCAACTATGAATATACAACAAGTACACCAAAAAAATCCTCGTGATATTATATGCTATTCCTCCCCCCCCAAATGAAAACAATATTCTTCACAGGCAAAATCTGCCCACAGAGAAAAAATAAAAGATTCAGACAACTGCATTTAGGAACCTCTCCCACTCCATCATCAATCACTTGTTTAGTTTCAAAATCCACCAAGATATGAAGCTATGTTAGACAAGAAAGGCTTCCCTGAAAAGTTGATAAAAATCAGAACAGAAGCAACCACAACAGAGCCTACGCATGTTATATCAGCATTTATCAGTTATGACAACAGCCAAATAAAACTGCTATACTGTTGCAAGCCTTCTGTCATACACATTGCAACTGCATACACAAGCAAGAACAAAAAACCATTAGTCTTACAGCAAAGTTGTCTCACAGAAAACATTAGCTCCATCTTGCAGGTTTTCAGCATTAACTGCTGAGTACGCAACAGCATCCCCTTGGAAAGCCATTACGGGTGTACAGGCAAATTCATCAAACCCAGTATTTAGTTCTCTTTTCTTTAACTTTACCTTTCAGTTGCTGAAAACACACAAGCGTTCCATCTTTTACCTTTTTCCAGTACCACCATATGTAAATTCCAGGGATACATTTATGAGTATGGCTTATACCAGCAAAACCAAAACCAAAACCAAACCAAACGGCATTTTCTCATGCCCTTCTGCAATCTTTGCAAACGTTTCTGTTCTTCCTAAGTCCCATCCACATAGAATCATAGAATCACTTGGGTTGGAAGAGACCTTCAAGATCATCGAGTCCAACCATAAACCTATGCCAAAACCTCCCCTAAACCATGTCCCTCAGCACCACGTCTACACGTCTTTTAAATACCTCCAGGGATGGTGATTCCACCTCCTCCCTGGGCAGCCTGTTCCAATGCTTGATAACCCTTTCAGTATAGAAGTTTTTCCTAATATCCAACCTAAACCTCCCCTGGTAAACATATTAAATGAGAATTTTCAGTGAAGCACATCAAACACACTTCAAAAATCCACAGAAAAAGCAAATGGATACGCAGTAAGGTCTTCTGGGATTTTTCTCTAGCTTTTAACCCAGAGTGCCTACATCTCCTAGCACCTTGGTTTCCCTTCAGGACTTCTGTAAATGCTTTTTGTAGCCAAATTACATAACAGCTTTATTTTGTGCTGATACGTTGGAGAAAAATGTGGTTATCTACCTTAGTAAGGTTCAGCTGAATGCAAAATAAACACAGTAAAGCAGTCAACCTTGGTGTATCATTGAAATCCTTCACATTTCCACTGCTAGAACAAAAACAAGGCTTTTTATTAAATCTGGAGGATTTATTAAATCTGGTTTCTCCAACTCTGTCAAGACACTGAACACGAACTTCCCATGGGAGCTGCTACTATCACAGTTCCTTGTAGTGTTTCTGAATGAGTCTTTAAAATACACAACAGCAGCTAGAACTATGAGATATTTAAGCTTACTTTTATGGTGACAGACATAGACCAAGTGCTTTTTAAGGGGGAATACAGTCAACTGTACCCGAAATACATAAAAAGCTAGGTGAATCAGACCATCCTTTACAACACAAAGACTTCTCCTTAACTTCCTATGTGCCTGAAAGTCTACTGACGCTTAAGTTATAGACAGCAAAGCTCATTCTGCACTCGGGTTGAATCTCTGTGCATCCTGCCCAGCAGGAATAAAGTGCCTGTTACATGAACTATTCAAAGGCACCCGTGGCTCTCCTCTGAGCACGCAGGAGACTAAGGCAACTGACTAACATCTTCAAGCCCAAAATTCTAGGACCAGTTAATCTGATAGAAATTCAGCCTGCAGCGATCCACCCTCCTTCTGCATGCTCCTGCTCCTCCTTTATGCCGATACCAGCATTCATCTGACATCCTGGTGAGCCAACTCGGTTTGAAAAATTAGCGGAAAAGTAACCCAGAAAAAAAATAAAAATAAAAAAAAAAATACAGTGACACAGGCAAAATACTCAGCAAGAATGGTCTTTTTGCCAGGTCAGCATCCTAAAGCAAGCTGAAAAGGAAGATTTTACACAACAGGGATGACAGCACTAGGACTGCAGTAACACCAATTTACATAGGTCTAGACTGGAACAGGAATGAACTTTAAAATGTTTGACCCCTAAAGGATACACTCTTTGGTCTATTTGAGGACAATAAAAACGTTCACTTCCCCTTAAGACCAACTATGTTGGATAAAAACCTTGTAACACCAATAACAAAGTTTTTCTGCAACAAGAAAAATCTAGAAAACTGCTCCTAAGCTGCACAAGTGCACAAACACAGCATTTTACATAGTTATAGTGAATGTTTTTGAATAAAGCTAGATAATCGGCACAGGAAAGCATTATCTTTACCGCATTTTTGGAATATTGCAGATATCGGCACATGTAAATAAATCCATATAACACATGAAGTAAATGCAGATGATGACTGCTATGGAGAGATAGCAGAGGCAGCAAGGCTCTTCTGGGAGAACAGTCGTTACTATAAACACCCTTTCTTATTAACTGCAAGTGCATATTATCCAAACTGCTGCTGACATACAGGTTGGCAAACAGGGGGAACGTTACAGGATTTTTGTTTTGTAATTCCATAGATTATTCCTGAAAAAAACACTATAAAATGTAATTACACTCAACATAAAAATCAAACATATTAAAACCAAGCCAGAACCTTGTTGAAGATGGGGTGCGGGGGAAAACAAACAAACAAAAAAATCCAACCACAAAAACCCACAACATACTTAAAAATATAAAAGCTTCATGGGTAATAAATCTACAGTCCTAGAAATGTTTGCCCCTGCTTTTTTATGTAGAAGGAAACATAACAAATGCATCAAGAAACTATGACTTTTACAAGAAAAAGAAAGGTCAGTACTCCATGTATTATGGGATCGCATGTGGGGGTAAAGGAATTTCGAAAACAATGCATGCCTAGTCTTCAACAGAATGTTGTTCCTTCAAGCATCTTCAGTATGAAGCATTAAAGTAGCAACAAGTAATTTAAATAATGAAGTCTAGTTACTTTCTGGGCATGACCTTTTCAAATTAAGGTTCGGGAGTTATTTCTTAATCTGCTCAACTTCATCCATGCAAGCAATTCTACTAAACTTAATGGGACAATTTACGTACAGGAAGTTAAACACGTACTTAAACACTACAGATGAAGACATTTTACAAACATAAATCTTTCCAATGCCATCTGGCTATGTCAGATTGATCATACCCTTTAAGGCGGCAACCTTCTTGCTTTGTCTCCTCCTTAAAAGCACCCCTGGGTTTTTTGATTGCTTCTTCGGTTTGGGCTCTCTACTATGGTGTGGGAAAATGTTCCATACAGGAGAGAGGCAAAAGGGGAGGTCTTTATTTTTAACATAAAGTACTCTCCATCTCACATCTTGTAATTTTGCCGCTACAATTAAGACAAGTCGATTTCCAAACAGGGTGGGAGGGGGAGCCACGCTGTAATGGAATACTGGTATAGTAAAATCCAAGTGATCCTCAGCAGAACTTTCTAAGTCACTGCATCTTTAAACATCCAGATATAATGATTTCTCTGAAAAATCATATTTCTTTAAAAAATGCAAGGCTCTTACCCTAAAAGTTTATTAGCTACGCTTTTAGAATGAACAAATGCTACTTCAAAGAATTACTTAGAGTAACAAACTTGAGTGTTGTTTGGTTTATGCATAGTCAAATAAATTAGGGGACATTCAACTGTTTAAAAACATTGTTTATTAACAACATACATTCAAAGGATCGTTCTGAAATACCCAGCACACATACCAGCTGACAATCACTTCATTTCCAAACCAGTTTATACACTGATTTAAGGTCTCTCCAGCAACAGATGTGGTATTATCATAACAGAAAGTTACGTAATAGAAACCGCTCTCTCTTTACCCACAAAACGATAGCAGATAACCGCACTTCCCTTTCACCCCAGCAGACCGCGAACATCCCCAGTCTCTCCCGACAAGCAGCCATTCCTGGGGAGCCCGCCGAGGGCCACCGCGCCTCCCCCGGTGCCGGCCACCGGCACCCTTCCAACAGGCGACGGGCTGTAAGGCGCCCCCCAGCCTTGGAAAGCCGCTGCTTTCCAAGACCCCCTCACGCCTTTGTCTCCCTCCCCGCCGGCGGCGGCGCCTCCGCCGGCACCGCCGCTCCCCCACGCAACCACCCCCGGCGCCCAGCCGGCCTCCGCCTGGGCACCGGCCGCCGGTCGGGGCCGGGGTTGGGGTGGTGGGGGTGGTTGGTGTGAGGCGGCGCCGTTCACGTCCGCGGGCGACATTTTAAGCCGTCCCCGCTTTCCCAAAGGAACCGCTGCCCCTTTCCAACGGCCGGGGGGAGGCAGCGGGGTGCGCCCGGCCCGGCCACCGCCCCGCGTCGGCGGGGCTGCCAGGTGGGCCCCAGGCGGCCGGACGGGAGGCGAGGCCGCCCCCCGCGGCCGGAGGTGCCCCTGGGCCCGGCCGACCGGCCGGCGGGGCGGTACGGCAGCTCCCTCCGCTTTCCCGCCGGCCCGCTCCGCCTCAGGAAAGGGGGATTAACCCTTCCCCCGCCGACCGCTGCGCCCCCTCGGCGGGGGTGAGGCCGGCCCCGCCGCCCTCCTCTCCGCCGCCGGACGCGCAAGGCCGTGTGCGCGGCAGTCTCCTCCTCCTGCGGCCCGACCGGAGGCGGGAGGGGGCCGGGGCCGGGCAGGAACGAGGGGAGGGGGGAAGAGGCCAGGCACCGCGGGGCAGCCCTGCGCGCAGCCACACCTACCTGTCTTCTCGTGGTCATAGCCCACCACGATGAAATAGTCGGCCAGCCTGGCCATGGCTGAGAGGAGCCCGCCTCAGGCCCGACCACCCCTGCTGCGGCGGCGGCGGCGGTGGCGGCTCCCGGGAGGTTCAGCATCCTCCCTTCGGCGCCCGCTGCAAGAGAAGCGGCACCACCTCAGCCATGTTGGAGGCGCGGGCGGCTTGTGCGCCTGCGCGCCGCCGAGACCGCTGCGCCGTGACCCCGCCGGGCTGGGCGTGGGCTGAGGGATCGCCGGCGGCGGGCGGCTGAGGCGGCGCGGCCTTGCCGGTCGCCGGGGCAAACGCCTCCCCGCCCGCGGTGGGCTTCGTCTTCCCTCAACCTCCCCAGGTCGAGGGAGGTGATTCCGCCCCTCTGCTCCCCTCCGGAGAGGCCCCACCTGGAATACTGCATCCAGCTCTGGAGCTGCCAGTATAAAAAGGACATGGACCTGTTGGAGCGAGTCCAGAGGAGGGCCACGAAGATGGTCAGAGGGCTGGAGCGCCTCTGCTGTGAAGACAGGCTGAGAGAGCTGGGGTTCTTCAGCCTGGAGACCTTGTTGCAGCCTGCCAGTTCTTAAAAGGGGTCTATAAGAAAGATGGGGGAAAAACTTTGTAACGAGGCCTGTTGCGATAGGACAAGGGGTGTTGGTTTTAAACTAAAAGAGGGTAGGTTTAGGCTAGATATAAGGAAGACATTTTTTACAATGAGGGTGGTGAAACACCGGAACAGGTCGGCCTCTATGGTGGTAGATGTGTCATCTGTGGAAACATTCAAGGTCAAGTTGAACCGGGCTCTGAGCAACCTGATCGAGTTGAAGATGTCCCTGCTCATTGCAGGGGGGAGATGGACTAGATGACCTTTAAAGGTCCCTTCCAACCCAAACTGTTCTATGAAAATAGCATAGGTCTTTCAGTACCTCAAGGGGAGCTACAGAAATGGTGAAGAGGGACTCCTTAGCAGGGAGAGTAGTGATAGGACGAGGAGTAATGGTTTTAAACTGAAAGAGGGTAGATTAAGATCAGAAATTAGGAAGAAGAAATTCTTCATGGGGAACGTGATGGAACAGGTTGCCCAGGGAAGTTGTGGAGGCCCCATCCCTGGAAGTGCTCAAGGCCAGGTTGGATGGGGCTTTGAGCAATCTGGTCTCGTGGAAAGTGTCCCTGCCCATGGCAGGGTGGTTACAACTACATGATCTTTAAGGTCCGTTCCAACCTAAACCATTCTATGATTCTATGACATAACCTTCCTGGCCTCCAACATGCTGGTCTGGGCCCAGGTGGTGGCTGCCAGGGCGCTCCGCAAGGCAGCGGGGAGATTTTGTGTTGCAATAAATTAATAATCATATAATATAAAATTGTAATAAGTATTATAACGTACAGATGAGAGCAACACCTTTTGGACTCGAAGCCCAGTGGGCTCACCAGGAGTCACAGAGATGCTGGCAGTAAACAGGACGTCTGACAGTACAGCGCTTGGTTGACTGACAGGGTCTGCCAAAACAGTCTGGTACGTTTGCATGTACATCCTGTTTGATAGCACAGAGAGAACAAACAACACAAAGGACATCAGTTGCACTACAGTGAGGAGCCGCAGCAGTTGTGGGTACCAGCGAGCACATGGAAATGCAGCAGGTTCACTGGATTTGCTCCTGACAGTCCACTATCACAGAACAACCCAGCAGTCAGTCGCTGGCGGTTTCATAGAGACATTTCTGTTTCAAACATGCAATTCTTACACCTCCTGCTTGGCTGGGACATACCCATGAAATGTCTTCCTGATAACCCAGAGGCAGATTGGTTGGGAAGCTTCGACAATTGATGACAGTGTTCTTGCTTATGCCTTCTCAGCAGAGGGCAGCTGTCAAAATCTTGTTGGAGTGATCAGCTTCGTGGCTTAACTGTTTTGAAGTCAGATCCTATGTAGAAAGATCTAAACTTAATAAAATTCCTTGTTAACTTTAGGAGTAAAGAAAAATGCGTAATATATATACATCAAAAAGATTGAATATACTCTTTGAGAAAGAGATGCACTCTGTGAGGTCAATCACTTCTGTACTGGGTAGGAGCTAAAAGAAGGAATACCCTTCTTAAGTTATGCATAGGCATTTTAGTTCATGACCCTGTAGAGTTTAATGACTGAAACTCACAAAGCTGTTTTCAAAACACAGCTTTTTGATTAAAAGCATTTCTGAAGTAGCAACAAAGGAACGCAAATCTTAATGAAGCCACACTTTACCCCTGTGAGGTGGATGAAGATAAAGCTCATAGCCATAAGTCCTGGGGAGGGGGATGCTGCAGTTGCTAAATCAAAGCAGAAAGCCAAGACATGCAACAGTTTGCAAAAGCAAGGGATAATGCTTTGTACAGCTAAACCTGGAGGGAAAGTTTAGAGACACTAAGAAATTACCTAATTTGGAGCTGAAATGGGACCTTAGAGTTATCGTATCTGCACTCATAAAAAGGTTCAATATGTAAGAACAGATCTCAGTATTTAAGTCTCGCTGTTCTTTTAAGCCAGCCCCTCTAGCAGGAGAATGTCACCTAACACTTTTCCCGGGGGATTAACAAAAGCTGGATCAAGAAGATGTTACTTATTGATGTTACTGCTGGTGCCCACTTTACAGCCTTCTCCTTTCATCTTGACCATTATAACCAAAGTTTGGTCAGTTGACAAAGCACGGCATAAGAAGTGGCGCGTCTTATGTACTCATGAACAGGAGGGGCACTGCTGTTCATCTGGGTTTGAGCGCAGCCGTGTACCTGCATGGTCGGCAAAAGGAGTCAGTTGTCTGTAACTTACTTCCTTAACTTCCCTCAAGTATAGAGCAAACTTCTTACAGGACAAAGAAAGAAGCCAAGTGGATTGTTTGCTCACCTAAAATCTAATGCAAAGTAAACTGAACTTTCATCCAGACAACCAAAACCACAATTCTGCCTGTTGCAGCAGAGCAGCCTGGCTCCTCACGGGAGAGGAAGTGCTCACAGAGCAGCGGCTCTGTGAGGACACCAAGGCCTAGGTCTCCAGCAGGATCCAGTAAGCAGACATATATTCATCCCAGGGGAAGAACTGTGAGGCTGCAGCCCCTCCAGGAGACTGAAAGCACACAAGGAAAAATGTTGCCGCACTCAGACTGCGTGCTCAGCACCAAAAAGATGTGGAGGTTCACAATACCTTCTACAGTCAACTCCTTCTTCAGGAAACAGGAAGGTCACACTCTGCCTGCAGTCCCTTAATCCAGTGTCACCCCACCCCACGCCAGAACAGGGAAGCAGCCATGACCCCAACCAGGTTTTCCCCTACCAATATGCATCCCACCCTCATTTAGGAGGCTTTGTTTGGTGTACTCAAACCTATCAGATGTAAGCCTCACCGAAAGCACCTCCAATGGGACTACCAGAAATGGAATCGCCCCTTGTCACTGTGCCCTTGGCACAGCCAAAGCTGGCTGAGTGCAAGTGCTAACAGCAAGGCTTTTCAGTGTGGAGCTTGACTGAGGTTTTACATCCCTCATGGGGTGTTGCTCTCCTATTAGTATCATCTTTCTGCTGATTTCATACAGCCTGAAATATAATCAAGTATATTCATACTCACGGCATACAAGTTCAGTAAAATTTGTTTAAACCCAAAATGGAACATGCGATGGCACTTCCACTGGCTTCAAACAGCAATTTTCTTGCATAATCAGCATGGAATATTTGCCTCAGACTGATTCCCTGTTGATGCCTACAGATTTTAGAGCTTTGCTTTTGGAATAAAACTCAGCCGAAATAAAATGCTGTACAAACAGCAACTAATCTTCACAACCTCCCTGCCAGATCAGATACATATTTTTAAGTCTTTTGTACATACGGCAGCGCCGAGAGGTTGAATGATATGCTCAAGGTAACCAGTGCATAAGTACAAGAGCTGGATGTTCCTCCAGGCCAACTTCCCTGAAATGGATGAGGCAGCACCCGGAGGAGACCCCACACTTCAGAGGAGAGCCCAGGCTTGCTGAACCACGTGGCATTGCCTCAGAACAATGGTTTATGAATAATACCCCCATGGAACACTGTGTAAATTTTTTTCAAAATGGAAATAACTCACTGTTTACGAAATATTTTTGTAAAAGAGGCCCCTGTTACCTCATAGTACAAATTCAGTGAGTATTGCTCATTTCCAAACTGCAAGGGAATGCGAGTGCTCAGGAAGAACAAAATGAGCATCTGAACAAAGAACATGATGTTTTGTGTTACATTTGAACCAGCTTTACCTGCTGAAGCCCTTTCACAAGTCACATCAGCCACAAGCTGATAATCTATGTGCCAGACTTTGCCACTTCACGAATTAGAACGAGCTAATTTTCTGTCACTAAAATGACAGTTGTAGTCAGCACGGAACTCACATGTGAGTTGTGTTACTACTATTGTTACTATTCCTAAACCAACATGGAATTCTTTCTGCATTGTTTGCCTAAGAGTATACAAAATGCACTTCCCGCTAAGCCAAGGATTTTAATGAGGGGTTTTCCAGCATTTGGGGAAGCGTGTGATTTTTTTTACTGGAACGGGAGGCTTAATTTGAATCAAAGCACACAAAATCCTTCCTTCTCATGCGGAGAAGTTAGATTCAGTTTCAACTTCTGCTGATGAAGGAAATGCTTGAGCTCGCTGGAGCCTGAGCTGCCTCGTGAGGTCTCTAAAATCCAGTCACCCTCTAAAATCCCGTCATCCTGGTCCGATGCAGTTGTGCAGCCCCGGTGGTGATACAGTCCCGTTCTCGAGCACCCGTTTTCCCGTTCCTTCCTCCCCGAGCCTCACGCTCTGCCCGGCTGCTGCGGAGCACGGCGGCTGGGGAGGGCAGCGGGACCGCGGCTCCGCGGCGCTGCCCGAGCCGGCGGGCGGAAGGGACGCGGGAGAGCCCGGGGCCGGCCGGCTCCCGCCGTTCCCGCCGCCCCCCGTGGCTCTGGGCTGCCCCGGAGCCGCCGCCGCCTCCCGCCCCGCGCTCCGGCCGGGCAGGTGTCGGTGGAGGAGCGGATCTGGGCTTGCCCCGGCGGGCAGCTCGCGGCCGGNCGAGAGGTTGAATGATATGCTCAAGGTAACCAGTGCATAAGTACAAGAGCTGGATGTTCCTCCAGGCCAACTTCCCTGAAATGGATGAGGCAGCACCCGGAGGAGACCCCACACTTCAGAGGAGAGCCCAGGCTTGCTGAACCACGTGGCATTGCCTCAGAACAATGGTTTATGAATAATACCCCCATGGAACACTGTGTAAATTTTTTTCAAAATGGAAATAACTCACTGTTTACGAAATATTTTTGTAAAAGAGGCCCCTGTTACCTCATAGTACAAATTCAGTGAGTATTGCTCATTTCCAAACTGCAAGGGAATGCGAGTGCTCAGGAAGAACAAAATGAGCATCTGAACAAAGAACATGATGTTTTGTGTTACATTTGAACCAGCTTTACCTGCTGAAGCCCTTTCACAAGTCACATCAGCCACAAGCTGATAATCTATGTGCCAGACTTTGCCACTTCACGAATTAGAACGAGCTAATTTTCTGTCACTAAAATGACAGTTGTAGTCAGCACGGAACTCACATGTGAGTTGTGTTACTACTATTGTTACTATTCCTAAACCAACATGGAATTCTTTCTGCATTGTTTGCCTAAGAGTATACAAAATGCACTTCCCGCTAAGCCAAGGATTTTAATGAGGGGTTTTCCAGCATTTGGGGAAGCGTGTGATTTTTTTTACTGGAACGGGAGGCTTAATTTGAATCAAAGCACACAAAATCCTTCCTTCTCATGCGGAGAAGTTAGATTCAGTTTCAACTTCTGCTGATGAAGGAAATGCTTGAGCTCGCTGGAGCCTGAGCTGCCTCGTGAGGTCTCTAAAATCCAGTCACCCTCTAAAATCCCGTCATCCTGGTCCGATGCAGTTGTGCAGCCCCGGTGGTGATACAGTCCCGTTCTCGAGCACCCGTTTTCCCGTTCCTTCCTCCCCGAGCCTCACGCTCTGCCCGGCTGCTGCGGAGCACGGCGGCTGGGGAGGGCAGCGGGACCGCGGCTCCGCGGCGCTGCCCGAGCCGGCGGGCGGAAGGGACGCGGGAGAGCCCGGGGCCGGCCGGCTCCCGCCGTTCCCGCCGCCCCCCGTGGCTCTGGGCTGCCCCGGAGCCGCCGCCGCCTCCCGCCCCGCGCTCCGGCCGGGCAGGTGTCGGTGGAGGAGCGGATCTGGGCTTGCCCCGGCGGGCAGCTCGCGGCCGGGGAAACGGGCTTGCCCGCGGGGGCTCGGGGGAGACAGGCTGTCCCCGAGGGCGAGAAGGGGAAGAGCTGCGGTGAGCGCTGACCCCCCCACGCCGGCGGGGGCAGGGGGACAGCGTGTGGGGGACGGAGGGGCAGCAAGCGGACGGGTGGCGCTCCCGGGCCAGCCGCCCCCGGACAGGTAGGGCCCGGAGACAGAAGCCTCCAGATGGCTGGACGCTGCTGGCGAGGGAGGAAGGGAGCGCCTTAGAGCGAGTCAGCCGTGCACAGGAAAGTTTCCGTCATCCCCTCGCACGTACCTCTGCGGGGTGTTATATACAGCGGTTATCTAGAAAGGCAGAGTCATGGGCACACACTCACCTGATTTTTGAAACGTTTTGCTTGGGGCAAGATGCGAGAGAAGTATCTCGCACAACCCAGTCCATTCCTTCCTCCTTCCCGAGCATCTCTCGCTGGGAAGGGGGACCCTGACGCCCCAGGGCGCAGGTCTCCTGGGGCATTTCCCTCGGCATTTCCCTGAACTGGCATCGCGACAAGCAAGTGCTGGCTTCCAGCACCCCCTGCGAAGCCGAACCCCTGCGGTTCTGAAGTGTCGCGGAGCGAAGTTGTTAAAAGACTGTGAAAAAAAAAAACCCAAAAGGTGGGCAGACTGAGGTTTTGCTGCTGGCCATCCGGGAGAATGCTGTCATAGAGACCTTGATCCCGCAGTGGTTTAGCTTTGTAGCCGGGGAATGAGTGCCCTCACGGATATAAAGGTTTGCGGATGGGGGATAAAACGACGCACAGCAAGTGTCCCCTGGCATCCATGAACCCAAGCGTCTCGGTGACCCTGTGGTTGCCCCAAAGCAATACTGCTTCCTTTGTTCAAAGGTGCAGAAGCGTGCTCTACCCTGCACCTTCCAAACCCATTCAAATTGTGATTTATTTGGATCGATCAACTAAATCAAATACGCCTTATTAGATAAAAAACTTGAGTCATAAATATTAATGATGTCTGATTTGTCACCTCCTTACTTATGTAAAGAAGGCTGGCATTCATTACAATTACTCATTATCCACATTGTCCAAATATGGGTTTATTTTTGGAACTTGGGCATTTGACGGGTTTGCACGGATTTTGAAATTGCTCGGGTTTAGTTCCTACTCCCCTGCTCCCACCCACCTGAAGCTGAGATCCCTAGAATGAGAAATTGTGCTGCAGATCGCGTAAACAGGATTCTATATCAGCGGTTAAAAAGTCCGTCCCCAGTAAAACAGACTTGTGGGGCTTATCAGATTTTGCAAGTTGTGCCACGACTCGGAATCCACACCTAAAAGCTGTCGTTATAAGTATCAAGATGCCAAGGGGGGTTGTTCGAGATAAATTTTCCACTAATCTTCTTATTTTGACCCCAGTGTGGGTTGCCCCCGATCCACGCTAGAATGATCGCTGGTGCTTGCGATGTGGGGGTGGGGGTGTCAACCACGCCTCGGTCCACCCACTCGCCCCGCGCTGCTCCTATAAAAGGGAGCGGTGGAGCGCAGCTCGGCAGTGGTTACTTCAGACACACAAAAGGAGGAGTTCTCGCTCCTCAGGAAACCCTGCAAGTTCGGATCGCTACTACCAAGAACATTTGTCTCAGTGGATTATCCTCACTGTCAGGTAAGAACTTTTTTTTTTTTTTTTTTACAACAACAACGACAAAAAAGACGCAGGGGAGGTGGAGAGGAAGTAAAAAGCTACGAAATCTGGACTGTTTTGAAGAGCTTGGAGTTACGCTGCAGAGCCTTGCACTGGCTCTTGGCATCAGCTTCAGTTTACAACATAAGCTCCAGAACTAGCTGGTTCTGCGTGTGAAGTGGGAAGATGAGCTATCGGGGGATAAGCTTCCAGGCAGCAAAACACTTGCTGGAGTTTGGAAACGATGCGTCTGATAGCCAGCTCTCTCTAATCTCATGGGTTTGCTAAATCCTAGTGCGAGCCGCTGGGGGTATTCTGGAAATCCTGCTGGTTTTCAGCCGCCTCTGCAAGTAAAACTCTGGACAAACGTAAACTTTGGAGGCTCTGTTATTTACTCTGCGATAAGTTGTTGAGCAAATATTAGCTTCTGGTTCGTATCACACACAAAGTCCCCGGTAGCCTGGGGGCTTTCCGAGGGAAGGAGCTCCCTGGAATCACCAGAAGTAAAGGACAGACCTTACTCGACTTTTATTAACAAACATGCTTACAGTTCTTCTCTTTTCCCTCCGCCAGGAGCCCAGCCAGAATGAAACTAGTTCACGTAGCCCTGCTCTATCTCGGCTCTGTGACCTTCTTCGGGGTGGATGCTGCAAGAGTGGACGTAGCGACAGAGTTCAAAAGAAAGTGAGTATCGGAGCGCGTCCTCCTGCCAGCGCCCAGCTCCGCTCCTGGAGCTGCCGAGCCCCCGCGCCGGGCTCCGGCCGTGATCGGGACTGGATTGCCTGCGGGAATTGCACCGCTCTTTAGAGGCCTCATGCCCTTTCAGGAAACGTCCAAAAAAAGGAAAAAAAAAATAAAAAATCTCGGCGCTGGCAAAGATTATCGCCCCTCGAATCTATTTGGTTTGGCTCCCGCCCTGCAGGCTTGCTCTAACAGGCTGTCCTCTTCCCTTGCGCTCCTTTCAGATGGACGAAATGGGCACTGAGCCGAGCCAAGCGCGATGTGAAGCCTGCGGGCGCGCTGCGAGGGCTGGGGGCAGCCGCCGACGTGCAGCCGCTCATACGGACCCAGGACGTGAAGGAGGATCCCCGAGTCTCGGATCCCAGGTAAATTCCAGCCCCTCCTGGGTTCGCGCGCTTGCTCGAGGCAGTGGAAAGTTTCGGGGTCCCCTCGTTTCTGGGTCTCTAGGCTTATTCTCGCAACAGAGCCCCCAAGCCCCGCCGACAGGTCCTGCCCAGGCTGCACATCGCGCTGAAAGCAGCCTCCCGCCTCCCTTTCCCCGCGCTCTTCAGCTGGCGGGAGATAGCAGCGCCTTCACTGTGAAAGTCAAATATAAATAGTAACTTGAGCTCTGGATCCGTAGATAAAGTAACAGCCATAAAACGGCGGGGCCTCTCCTCCCACCGGCAGCAAGCTCTGCTCTGCGGCCAGATCGCCCCTCTCCCGCCGCCCGGCGGAGGGCAGAGCCGAGGGGGGGGGGGGGGGGG
>VZSF01007823.1:367335-395799 GCA_013398295.1 Chionis minor | reverse complement strand
ACAGTTTCTCTATATTCCACCCAGTCCACCTGTCCTTGCTTCCACCCTCTATAGGCCTCCTTTTTGATTTTGAGCTTATAAATAATAATAAATGATTATTATTTTATATAATAATTATAATAATATAATTAATAATAAATAATAATAATAATAATCATTAATGTTAATAAACATACTGTTTAGGGACATGATGTCCCTAAACGGTATGTTCTTTCAGTGCAGGAGACAGTGGGGCCAATACATTGGCCTAGACAGACTACTGCTCTAACCCCGTCAGATGTTTTTTGATGTTATTATGAATAAAGCTTCTGTGTTAAGAATCCCCTCCATGTAAGAAAAGCCACTCTCTTGTGCCATATTGGGAATGTGAATGGTGCCAGTGCTGTAGCAGATGACTGGAAAACTGGCTAATGAGAGCATATAGGTATAGAAACACACATCTACACAGTAAGAGATACCAACAGGATTGTTCAATCTATGTGTACACATACCCTCCAGCAGCAGCTTCAACCTTTTTAGGGCCACAAGGTTAGAAGAAAGTTAACTCTTCTCTGTGTGGCCTTGCTGTGTAGATAACAAAAGAGAAAAACTCACGAAATCTCTGGACACGAGATGGAACAATTTGCATTGAAGGGCCAGTAATTGTAACTACTATCACAAGTAGTTGGGAGGGCTATAGAAGCAACTGACCAGCTTAAGGGTGCTGCAGAGGGGAATAAAACATATTAATGGGAACTATTGTAATAATGTTCTGCTTTCTCTTAATCGCTGCTTGTTTAGGATCAATGTTTTAATGCTTTTCTTCTTGTCAGTCACTGTAGCAAGAGAGAAACCACCTATTTCCACTTCAGTTAAGATCAGCAGAGGTCTCTGATGTGCTCTATGAGTTTAATTGAACTGAATGACATTCAATAAAAGAAAAAAAATGCATGGATAAGAAGCATGTTCTTTGCTTTCATGTGTCTTGCATATTTTTAAAGTCACAAGTTTTTGTTGATTAAGGAGTTTTACTTTTACCCTGCTTTCTCACCAGCCTCTGCTGATGAAGGATGAAGAGGGAAAGTGTTGACCTTTCTCTGCATGTTCCAGTTAATAAATACAAATAACACTTTCTTGTATCTGTGCCCAGTTTGGATAAAACTGAGTCTGATAGATACTGTATCCCAGATGTTACATCTGATAATTAGGCAGCTTTAAAATGTAACATAGCTGAATGTTATTAAAACCACCAAAATAAAATTAAACCTTCATCCCTGTCATATTTTTTTCTGCAGGAAAACACAGATTTTGCCTTGAAAAGGTCAGTTTAAAGAAGAAACATAATGATTTAGAGGAAGGTAACTTTCAGCTCTAGCTTGTCTGTCAAATACTTTGCAATAAACTGCTCATCTGTTGCTTATCATAGGCAAAACAGTCAGCTGGTAAGCTCTGTTGCTTTTGTGTATTCTAACACTCTTCTAGTATGATCCAGAAAATCCAGGCGAGAGGTAATATATGTGATCACATGACTTGTTATCTTAAATGGTTTCATATGTGGTATTTGCTCTAGTTATTTGACATGACGCAAGTTGACCTCATTGTTTGTATGCTTGAAAGGGAACAATTATGCAACTACTAAATGGTACGGAAGACAGCAATGCCATACATGACAGAAAAGAAAGTAGGAATGCAATGTCTACCAAACTGTCAAGACCTCTTACACCAACATAATACGTGTATTTTCTTTGTACAGGGCTATATTACAGAACAATGAAAACGCTGACATTCATGCTGGTAAATCTGGGCTCATCAAGACATCTTGTTGTTCTTGTAGTCATTTGGAACCCACAACTTTTGTGGTTCTCACTTATACCAGAACCTGAATATTTCCAGACAAGTTCCACATTTGCCAGAGTAACAAAAAGTAAATAATTAAAGCAGGCAATAGTGGCACTAAAAATAGCATCTTATAGCAATGTTGTCAAATGATAACATACATAAATTGATGCATACGTATCTTCAGTTATAAAACCTTTGTACATACTTAGCGTGAGTTTGGCAACACCTTAAGGAGGATGTTGAAGCAAGTACATCTTTAGTTTTATCAGTGGTTTATGAAAAACACCCATGAAATAACATAGCATTAATTGAAGCTGAACAAGACACAAACACTATAACTTTCTTCTTAGTACTGACCCCCTCCTTGCAGAAGCATTGGTATTAACAAGTTAGAAAATGACGGATGGAAGAGTCCTGGAAAATTCACCGATATCTATTTAATCTGATTTTTAAGTTCGTTATTTAGTTTTCCTAGCACCTATTTCAAGTTTTTGTAAATGAAAACATGTAATATCTTACGAAACTGTAAGGCATCCTCTGGAAAATATTTTGCCAGATTTCAAATCACCTTGAAGTCTTCACAGAGGTTTTTGTCGAGCAGACAGAGGTTACAAGACATGTTCTATTGTTCTGAAGCCTCTGACTCCAGTTTCATCTTATCTAATGTTGGTAGCTAGTGAGTGACTGAATGGACAACACCCAGCTGAACCAGCACAGCAGGCACTGTGCTAATGCTTCAGAAGGGTGAGTACTTTCTGCTGATTCCATAACAAACCAACTTAAAACGGGTGGCAACAGGCTGCTGGAGGTACTTTAAGACAATGTTAAACCATGCCGTAATTAAAGAGTTTATTCGACAGGCTGTACTCATTCCAGTGTCCTCACTAAAGCCTACACCTGAAAAATTGCATGCTGCATTCCCTAGTTCTTCCTCCTGTTCCAGTATTCTCTAGTCCCCATTCTACAGGTCTCTGGGGATGTTATGTATCTTTAAGGAAGTGATCCAGTGAAGTATTAGAGACAGGAAACTTCAGAAAAAATACTAAATAACTTTGGCTATCACACGAATGCCCAGTCGACAATACATGCCAGCTTGCTATCTAGCATAATAAACCTTCCTTGTCCTACTAGTATAATTGTTAACACACGTTGAGAGAACAAGAGCCTAGAGAATATGACAAAGTGTTCTTTTGGAACATGGAGGCTACTGTTGCCAGCTCTGAGGGAGGCGGACCTGGGTGCCTGAGGATTTATTAAAGTTTTCCCCTGGTGCCTGACAACATGATCTTGCCTCCAGATACTGTCTTTCTTTCAATATGTGAGTAGGAAGATCAGTTTAATTAGCGTGACTTTAAAGCTGACCCAAGCAAATACCAATTACTGTCAGTCAGCGTGGTGATTACAGCTACCTCAGACACATTGCAACAGAAGAATGGTTGTTTTGTTTATGTGCTAGAAGTGGATGGCAAAGGAAAGCAAACATCATGATTTAGCTCACAGCCTCCCAATCAAGACAAATATTTTTTCTTACCTTGATACATTTAGTGTTTTGTTCTGGATTTCTTGTGACGAATCTCAAACAGTGTGACAGACATGAGAGAGAAAAGTAAATGGATCAAATGGCTAACCAGAGTGCTTTTGTCCCCCAAATAGCTGGGATGGCATCGTACCAAAGTGCAGTTTTCAGGCCACAGCATAGCCTGAGAGCCTTCTGTTCTGTTCGGCACAGTCTGTAGTATAGTAACTGTGCTCAGTTATATCCCTTACAGCTGCTCTTTCCCAGTCTGAAAGTGATACTGCACTTTGGAACCACAGCGTTTCCCACTGAGCCCAAAAGCCCACATTGGTTCCCTGAGGTGGTACTGCCTGACAGCGTTATCCTGAGCCAGAAGGCAACGACGTTCCCAGACACACGCTGTCAAGCGTTTCCTCTTAAACAGCATTCAGCTTTTTAGGGCTCTTTCTCTGAAGCAGCAATGAGGAGAGAATCAACACTTCTGCATATTTGTAGCACTCAGTAGCCCAGGTGTTCTCTCCTAAATTCACTGCTATCACACAATCCATTCCTTGTTGTAGGTTTCAAAATTATTACCCCAAGCAGAATGCCTTGAGAAGGTAATGATTTTCCTGCATGTGTCTAGGTCATTCTGACCCAACCCCTTTCCAGTAATATTGTCAGACAACTGGCTAACTGCCAATGTGCTCAACGAATTTAAAATGCCATTAGAAAGATTATGGTCTGTGTTCAGTCCAGATTTCCTCCAACTCAAACTGTTGTGAAAATGCCTGGAATATTTAAATTGTACTTGCTTATATTGTGCTGACGTAGAGAAGGATTTTTGTTTGTGTTGACTCCTGTCTGAAAAGCTCCTCCAATCTCTAAGTTATTTTCATCCATGCCTAACATGGAAGATTTTTGAAAACAGCATTTAGCTGAAAAGGGAAGACGACATAAAAGCGTATGCCAACTTTCTAAATGCCAAATTACAATTACTGTCTTGCCTCACTGCCACCTGTGAAGAATGTGGCTACAGAGATACCCTGGAAATGGGAATGTTAGTCTGCAGCACAGCTGCACTTCACTAAATATTTCAGTAGTTACAGAATTAGAAAGCTGAGCCTGTATGATGGCAGTCTGTGAGCTTGCGGGGACATCTCTCGCCCTGACTTGTTGAGATAAATTACCCCCTCTTGCAAATCCTTACTCTTCCTGGGTTTGATGGTAGATTGGGGTTTTTTCCTGTACTACAGTGTGCTTGACACTCATTTTGTAAAGTAGTAGGATGCACTGGGCAAGGAAACAGTTACCACTAATCACACTGAGGCAAGAAGAGGAAACAAGGATAGTCTGGGGAATCTGGGAGCCAAGTGGATGCAAAGAGGCTACACCTTCATGGATTATGTCACCTCCTCCAAGGAGCAATCCCTGGTCCCTGAGCCAAGTAGTTCTATGTCATTCATGCCCACTCTGCTACATAGCCGTACAGAACGGTTGCCTATGCCTATGCTGACAGTCGGGGTGTGGTTGGGGAACTGGCACTGTCTGGATTAAAACCAGACAGGGTTCAGTCTCTCAATGAGAACAGGGAGACTCCAAAACAAAAAGAGCTAGGAGGGGTCCAAAACCTGGAGAGTCGACACTGGGAGCAGACAGGCAAGGAGAACGAGACAGGCCAGACGGCAGAGGCAGATTAGAAAACGTGTGGTAGAAGTCAGTTCTCAGGGGCAAGACCCAAGAATTCATTAGTCTGCAGGGGAACACAGTGTTTTGTATACACTTCTACAGAACAGCAATACAGACTCCTTGTGCAATAAAAGTTATCCAGAAAAATAAATGCCAATAATAGCACATACTATGTATAACTGTCCCTAATCCAGAAGATATAAGATGTAGTTTGGAAATTATATATCTGGTTAAAGATAGCTTTTATTGATAACAAGGGTTAACTAAAAGTATCTAAGAGGTTATAAAATGTATAGCACCCCAGGAGATCACGATACTTAATATTAAACTTATTTAGGTGTGGACATCTGTAAGTTTGTGGAATGTTCATCTAGAAGCATAAATGTCCATGTTTAATTGTTTACTGTCTAAGAACAATATCTGTGCCCCTAAATGGATTTCCAAAGCACATAGTTGCTCAGAACTGACCTTTGAAAACTCTAAATGAAATCTGCATGAGTAAGCCAGTGTTTAGGTGTCACTGTTTAGCTTTGGAAAAGCTGGTTGGAAATTTAAGAAAATGGGAAATGCATCAAGTTAGAATCTTTTTCCTATTACCTCTTGTAGGAATCTGTAGTCTTTTTGAACTCATGTTTTCTTTCAGCAAATCTGTAAATAATTTTCAAGGAAACTAAAAATATTGTGTTAAAGTTCCAGGACTATCTGTTTCCATTATTTTCTTTATTTTATTTCTATATACAATTCTTTAAAAATAGGTACATATATGGTTAAAGAGGTCAGGTGGTGCATGCAGATATACCCTTGCTTGGACAGAAGACTTTAAAATTCAAAATGCCTTGAAAGGCAAAGTGGAAAGAGAGGATAACAGTTCATAAAAGCTGCTATATATTACACTAGAGATTATTTCTAAAAGTTAGAGGCTTTATGGTCATGGCTACCGTGCTGAATTCAACACAATTAACAAAATGGAGCTCAGTTTATCTCCCATAATCTTCAGTTTTACTCCAAAAAATTGCCTTTTCCTGCCCCCATGTTTCTTTTTTGTTCTTCATGTGCCATTTGATGGATCCCTTGCCTATCTTTTTGGTTACTAGAAGGCACTGAAAAAAATAGATACAAAAAAGAAGGACTTCCTGGTCTTACTGCAACATCAAAGCACACTTTAGCCTTGATCAGCTATGGTAGGGAAGAGGCAAAGACTTCACCTTGTGAGCTGTAATCTCTGCTTCCCTTCTCACTGGCCACTGGAAAAAGCCCATGGCTGATAGTCACTTCTTCAGGCAGCATTGCAGTTTGTCTCACTGCATTTTGCCAGGATGGACATTTTTACTCAAGCAGTGAAGAGAAATGCCTGTCGCCTGCGAGCACCTTTCAGTGACATGTGTTCAAACACTTAGGCAAAAAGTATCAGGGAAGATGTGTTTTTTGTGGGGCTGCCAGACAAGGCAAACAACCCCCTTCTTGTGGCTCTGGTTGACGTGCTTGTGTCCTGCTACTGAAAGCTCTGCAGGAAACGAGACGGAAACCAACTTCTTCTGGCAGAGAGCAGTTAACCTGTGGAAATCTAACTTGTCTATTACAGCAGAGTCTTGACTAATATGGTACTTTGAGGGAATCTTTGAGAACACAGCCACGATGCAGACAGTTAACTGTCTTCGACACCAACGTTGACAGACTCTTCTTGGCTGTGGACTAGAAGTCCCCTCTGGGCTCCTGAAGCAGCAACCCAGCTCTCTCTGTCCTTACTCCAGTTGCAGATATGTAGCTTTGCCCTAGTCAGTACTTCTGGCAAGGAAATTGTTACTCTTGCAAGAGTGGAAATGGGAAAACCTGCATTTCTCCAAACTTGTCTGGATACCCAGGAGTCAGGAGGACTTTTGTGACCAACTGCCAGCTGGACCAAGAATAATGAAGTTCCAAGGTTTAAACAGTGGTCTGCTCTGGCCATTCTTGATGTAAAAAGATACTTTTACTCCCCTCCCCTCCAGTTCAATCCTCCCACTCTTTAATTTTTTGGTTCCCTTTCTTGGACTTGTACAGAATAAAACCAGAAAACAAACAGCATCCCTTCCCCCACTTCAGAAGAACACTTTTTCCTGCTTTCCTTGGCTCAGTGCTCCTTTCATACTCAGTGGGTATCCTTGGGATATCTCCCAAGGCAAGCTCTGCACAATGGCCCAGCACCAAGAACCGTGGCTGTCTAGTGCCTAGCAACGCTGACGTGACCTCAAGTGGCTTAATTTTGTAACTGCTGTCTCTTAGATAGTATGTGAACACAAACCAATCTCCAAGAACTCACAACCACACCAGAGTCTCCTGAAAGGAGCAGACACTTTCACTGGCCTCAGTTCCCTTTCTGAAGGTTCCAAGATACAAAGCCTGTTTTCCTTGTTTTCATCCATGCAATAACAGGAAATCCCAGAAAGCAGAACAAGAGATTTCATTGCTTCCCAGAAGTGGCAACACCTTGATGGCTACTTTAGTTTAGGGCAAAATTAATTTAAAAAGCCCCAAAGAACCACCCCTCTCATTCAGCTCTATGGTCTTATTATTAAGCAGCAATTGCAAAGTTGCACTGACCTCAGTGGGAGCCAAGATTTCATCCCAAACACATTAGCAGTGCAGATGACTATCCACCACTGGGCTGGAGATCTGTCATCCATATTCTATAATTCTTTCTAAGAGTTTGAAATCAGAGGTCACTCGCCACAAACATCTTTTGAGTAACACCAATGAGGAAGCACAGTGTTCTAAGGCAGTTGATCTCCTTCACAGTAACTGATTAGATTCACAATATAGTTAATTTCTGGATCATACCAGTCATTTAGTTACCTTAGCACTACATAAAGGTTGGGAACATGATACCTGAAATCATATAATTCATAAGTATTAAGGGAGCATATTCTGGTAGCTCTTTCAACTTCTTACCAACGACTGAATAGTTTGGCAAATGTCCTTCAGTCCTTTAGACACAGTGGACAAATGCAAAGTTTGAGAAAGAATACACTTCCATGTCTTGGCCATATCTTTACAGGGATAAAAATGCATCCAACTTAAATGAAGTTCATCACAACATTTCCATAACATCTGTCTGACAGTGCGGTGGGTTGACCCTGTCATTCCCCTCCTCAGCAGGACAGGTGGGGAGAAAATAAGATGGAAAACAACTTGTGGTTCAAGATAAAGGCAGTTTAATAAAACAAAAACAAAGGCCATGCAGAAGCAAAGGAAAACAAAAAGATGTATTTTCTACTTCCCATCAGCAGATGATGTTCAGCCACTTCCTGGGAAGTATGGCTTCAGCATGGGTAGCTCTGGAAGACAAACATCATACTAATAAATGCTCCCCTCTCCTCCTCCTTTCTCTTAGCTTTTATTGCTGAGCAGACATCATAGGGATGGTACGGAATATCCCTTTGGTCCATCTGGGTCAGCCATCCTGGCTACCTCCCCTCCCCAGATCTTGCCTGCCCCCAACCTACTGGCCTTTCGGGGTGAGGGGGGATGTTGGAGAGACAGCATTGCTGCTGTGGGAGCACTGCTCAGCAGTAGCCAAAACACTGGTGTGTTACACTTTTCTAGCTGCAAATACAAAGCACAGCACTATGAGGGTTGCTATGGGGAAAATTAACCCCATCCCAGCCAGACCCAATACAGATAGGCTTGGCAGGTCTCCAACCCTTTAAAATTTTGGAGGCAATGTTCAATATAAAACCAAACATTTGGTTATCTATATTGATTTGCTGAAGACAAGTGATTGCCAGTTGCTATGATAAATGTTAGTATTTTCCTTTAAAGTTTGCTATTTGACCTCTCTAATACGTGATGGTGTTGACTGCTGTTGAAGAAGATCAAAGCACAGTGGAAAACTATGCTTGCTTGAACCCCTGAAATACAGGCAAGAACAGCAAGTCTGAGCTCTCACTCTCTCTCTCACTAACAAGGACTCTCTTGCTAGTAAGGACTCTCTTGCTCCATGGTGCCTGCATCCCCTGTTTACGTGCCTCTGCCCGGGTGCTGCTTCCGAGATCCTGAGCTATTGAGATTAAATTTGTTCTTTGTCTTTCATCCTTGATTTTGTGATTGTTCCTGAGTCCTTCCTCTGTCAGCTCACAATTTGTCATTGGCATTTAAAAAGCAGTGGACAAATGTTGAATTTATGCTATTCAATTGCCAATTCAAAATGAAACACATTACCAGATCATTCTCATCTAAAACATGAGCCATACAAGTGGACTATTGCAATTCAGCTTACATCAGTATCTGAATGTAAACACGAACTAGGTCAAAATTGCTTTAAGCTTTTTATAAAGGAGGTTTGCAACATTTTAACCACATAACCTAGAGGTGCCTATCTATAAGTTTTTATAATTAGACTAAATCTAGTTTTTACATTTTGTTAAGTCTTAGTTTATTAAATGATGGAAACCTCCCCCTGCTCTCAATTAGGACTAGGCCATCACTTTGCAATCTGTGCTGAACAAATTAGTAGCATGGAGTTGTCTGTGCCCTCGAACTAAGAAACAGCTCTAGTTTTGCATCAGATGAAACTGAAGTCTCTTTAGTGCACTGATCTTAGCAAATGATTGGGGAAAGTGAACCAAAGCCTCCTTTGTAGTTCTGCAGGGCCTGTTTTACCTCTTTTACCTGTAGGATTAAGCTCAAGGAGAAATAAAGGGGACGCTTTATGCTCACTTACATCTCCATGTAGGGCCATGGCAGCAGACCTTAAAGGACAGCTACTTAATCGACAGACAAACCATCAAGACGTCAAAGAAATAGTTGATGCTTAACAGCTTTTGCATGATTAATAAGGCAAGCTGGGAATTATAACCCACATCGCCCACTGCCCATCCTTAAGTCCTAAACAGATGAATTATCTTACCATTCATTTACATAATAAATGAGGTTCTGGATCCCTCTTTAATCAAAATTTAGAATCACACAGCTTATTCGGAAATATGAAGAGAACCGGGGGTCTGAGCGATCCCACACGTGTATTGGGAAGTATATAACACACTGAAAAGTTATAAAATACCTGCTGATTTCTATTTGCCTTAAGATTAGGCAATATGTGTGCTTGATTAACATTCCAACTTAATAAAGGCCCAGTAAGTTCCCCACAAGTTATGTACGAATAATTTTAAAGTATTTCTTGAAAGAAATTATTTTCCATTAAAGAAACTGGGACAATTCTAAATGCCTTCGTATGTCAGCCAGCTGAAAATATTTTATCATAGGAATCACAAAACTTACCTCTAATGTTTAGGAATTCAGCTTTCTTTTCTCAGTAAAACATGTCATTCCCAATAATACCATAATAATTAAATATACTATTAATTTTCATAATAAAAAAGTACATAACTGGAACTAAATTGTAATTATATTATGTTCTTTAGCATTTTGTTGAAGGTGTACTATTTTATAAGCTTTCATTATTAATGAGGTTAATTTAGCTGAATTTTCCTATCACATATAAATGTATCTTAATTTTTTTCTATTCAGAAAAGTCATAGGAATTAATATTCCATGATCATATTTAAAGCAGGCTTACTCACATTTGCGGAGAGAGACAATAAAAGTGACTGTAGCCATTCCCAACACCATTCCACATGGTTTGGCCCAACCCAGCCATGAGGCTTAAGGCTCCAACAGTAGGAATGGCTGAATTAAATGCATAGCCACTCCTTCAGCAGTCTCAAATTGAAGACTGATCCTTTCAAAGATAAAACCAGAAGCAGCTCTCACTAATACATCCCTCTGCAGCTGAAGTAGAGAACACTACCTCCATTAAGCACTTTCTGCCCTAGGGACTGTAAAGTCCAAGAGAGGAAATGCTTATGAATAGGCCATATCTCAAGAGTTTTTGCAAGCAACTTGGGGGGATTCTGACAACTGAGCTACATCTATAAATTACTGTCACAGTCTGTGACAGCAGATAAGCACAAGTAACTCAATTTATAGTCCTATCTCCAGCCTCTAGATCTCTCTTGGTTCCTCCACATCTCTGAATTCCTGCCAGCATCAACTTAGAAATGCCTCCCTGTAAGTGATGTTACATTCAAAGTAATTCTTGCCGCTCCCCTGGCAGCCTTGTCATCCTCTGCCGCTGGTTCCCTTTCCCTCTGCTCCAGAATCATTATCCAGGTCAATCCTTTTCTTGCTGAATGGACCTTGCAAACTCCCTACATCACACTGTGACAACTAAATCCACTTAGGATTGAGTCAGATGCATCCCACAATATGCAGTTCCAGTATTGCCTCATGCATCAGACACGTCCCTCCTGAATTGCAAGAGCAGCAGACTTAATTGAATCAACTTTAATTTTGAATTCTCTTGCTAATCTAATTTTCCAAAGGTCATATTAAGAAAAAAATAATCAAAGATATGACTGGTGTTACATAATGGTATAAGTTTGCTTCCCTCCCCTAAACAACCTTTTAATTTCATTGGAATTAGTTGCATAAAGCAAGCTTGATTTAGTTTAAGTTCTCCTTTCTGTGGATTTTTAGCTTGAAATTAGGTATCTTGCGATTTTTTCCAATGGGTAGGAATATGAAAGATGACAAGTAAGAGCTATTGAAGATACTTCAACAAGATCAATGAGATGGCAGGTAAATGTTGAGTTGAACAGGAAGAACTTATCATGAGGAGGGAGGCTGAGGAATTGTTTCCCAGATGACTGAGTACAGCTCTGTTCCTGGGATTTCTAAAAGTAATCTCAATGCAGGAGCATAAGACTGAATGGGTTTCAGCAGTTAGGGGAACACAGTACACATTTTTTGGAGTAAAGTTCTAGCATATTCTGTTATTTCTATCAAACACTATTTGCTCTCAGTTTCCAGCTAATTAATTTTATTTAAAGGTAAATAAAAGGTTCCATGTTGCTTTGTTTGTTTTGCCATAGTTCTGTAATTGGTGTGTTTGCTAAAATGGTGTTGCGTTCAGATATCAGCGAGATGTGGACTGCATTGCTTCAAACAACTCACTACTGCTACTGCTCACCATCTTATGATGTGGTTTGCGTTAAGAAGAAAATTAATTTGAGGGAAGAGGCCTACTTTTATTTTTCATTACTTGTTTTTTTGTAATGCGTTCTCTCCTGCAAATAGATACTTACCTGGATTTGGACCTACATTTAGCATTCGTGGACCTTATTCCCTTTACTTTCTCTGCTGAGATCAATGTTCTGCTGTGATTCGCAGAGCTATGTGGGTACAAAAGCAGTTTGAGAGAGGATTCAGATATGACCTCTACATCATAAACTGATAAGTACTGAAATTTGGGAAAATATGCAGAGAAAGGGTGACTCGATACCTGCCTTGTTCTTAGGCACTTTATGTAAGCACCCCTTAGTTTTGTTTTAGTCGCTGTGATGTATAGTAACTACATAATAATGCTCTTCAATGCTTATTTGAGCATCTCACTAGTTTTTATGCTAAAGCACTTTGATATTAATATAAAACCAGAGTATAAATCAGTAAACAATGTAAAATTCACACCATTTTTACTTGTAGAAGTATTCACTGGAGGATAGAAACCAATGTGAAAGCCTTAGGCAGGACCTTCCCTAAGTGATTGTGGTTTGGGCTGGATTGGCCACTGAAAACGAATGACAGATTGCCCTCCCCTACCTCCCTCCAAAGAGGGGCAGGAGAGGGAGAGGGACTTATGAGTTCAGAAGGAACTAAACTATTTTAAAGAAATATTAATAATAAAATAAAAAGAAAATAATGAAATACATACAAAACCTATATCAAGCTCCCAGGATGACGATCATGTCACCAGCAGGCACTGGGGAAGTCCCAGAATGGGCTCAGTGATGAATGGGAACTGAATTACAGATCAGGATTCNGATTGGCCACTGAAAACGAATGACAGATTGCCCTCCCCTACCTCCCTCCAAAGAGGGGCAGGAGAGGGAGAGGGACTTATGAGTTCAGAAGGAACTAAACTATTTTAAAGAAATATTAATAATAAAATAAAAAGAAAATAATGAAATACATACAAAACCTATATCAAGCTCCCAGGATGACGATCATGTCACCAGCAGGCACTGGGGAAGTCCCAGAATGGGCTCAGTGATGAATGGGAACTGAATTACAGATCAGGATTCCAGATCAGGATCAAAGGCAGACCAACAAGAGTCCTCCTTGGATGTCAGCCACAGAAGAAAGAGCACTGACCCTCTGATCCCTCAGCTTTTATACTGAGCAGATGGGATGGAATGCACTGTTGGTCATTTTTGGGTCACTGGTCCTGTCCGCTCATCCCCACAGGTGTGACCTCTCTACACTTTTCTGCTTCCGACCCTCCAACGGAGCAAATACCAAAGTTGGCTGCCCTTGGGTGTTATAGCAATAACTATAAGCAAGAGCCTCTCTGCATCCCATCCCTTGGCATCAACTATAAACATGGGTCGTATCACTCTGACAGCAAACAGTTTCTGCACAATATGCCATTAATTTCAGTAGTTAGAAGAGGCCTAGCTAAAAAGTAAAGTTACTGAACAAAATTGGTCCTGTTTTACCTCAAACCAGGACAGTGATTTTGCAGGGCAAAGGATAAAAAAACCAAAACAGTATATAGAACAGTTCACATCTTGCAGGTCTTCACATGGATCCACATAGACCTTGGGGATGCATTTCTGTTTAGAGACCCTGTACTTGTGCAGAGCACAGAGCCCTGTGGCCTGATTTGAGGAAGCCTGTATGTGAGGCCTGTGATTTGCTTAGCAAGTAACAACTGAGCTACTGTTTTTAACAGAGATTTTCCCCGTGCTGAGGATGCTCCAGGAGAATCCTAGCACTGGGCCTACCAGCATTTCTTCAGGGCTAGTGAAGGCTGCACTATTCTGCCACTGAACTGAAGTGATTAGTGGAAGGGATCACTGCTTCTGTTGGGCAAAGGAGCCACCAGATATCTAAGTAATTCATCTGTTCTACCCCCTCTGAGACCATCTCTTTCCTTCACCATTCCCTCCAAATCATTATTTTTCACTTCAAGGACTGAATCATGGCACCCTGCCTGTGTCCTTGTTAAGATCTCAGCTAGAAAAATGCTTTTGCTTAAGAAAATAACATCATGGGAAAGGCCATGGCAACACAAACACTTGTTTTGCCAGAACACATTTATACTGGATGGGTGGGTAGTTCAGATGGCCATGAACACTTAATAAAGATCATTTTTCTAGTAATTCCCAAAGGCACTTTCTTCAAAAAGCTGTCATAGCGAGACGGGCATTTCAGTGGAAACTGCCAGATTTAAAACAAATATGATTACCTTTTTTTCCTAAGTTTTTCCTGTCACCCTAGCAATCTAGGGAAGGCGATTTCTAGTCTAAATAAATTGGATCATACTATGCCTTTTCAACTACTCAGTCTTTTCTAAGTTTTATTTTTGCATCCAAAATCCTAATAACAGCCTGTAACACATTTACATTCCTGCATTCTTGCCTCTGTTTTGTTGGGTACACAGTATTCCTTCTTCTTTTTTTCCCTCTCCCTTTGGTAATATAATCATTCCGCATTTTTCCAGATTTGGACAAACAGAAATGTTTTCAACCTCCAGTTACTGTCTAAACAACAAAAAAAGCACCTCTGGCCTTCAGGCATGAATTTAAATCATTAAACTGTAGGCAGAAAGAAGCAATAGGAAATCTAGGATGAGGAAGTCAAAGCTGTCTAAGAAATTTCACAGATTCAGAAAATCTAAAGCCAGGATGAACCAACAGATCTCTTAGTCTGACTCCTGTTTGTCAAGGCCATTACATTTTACCCATTTATTATCATATTGAGATCCACGACTGTTCAACCGAAGTACTGCTTCTAGAAAAGTACACTGCTTTGAAGTGAGAAAATCAAGAGGTAGAAAATCAACAACTTCCCTGACACCAAGTAATCATACACACTGTTATAAAGCGTACCTAACTTCTCATTTGAATTTGATGGCTTCACTTTACTGACTTCGGTTCTCACTTTTCCCTCTTTCTACAATATTAAAGAGTCCTTATGTCCCTGATAACTTCACACAGAGAAATAATTTGTGAACTCATCTACTCACCCTTGGTCTATAGACCTGTCCAAACGGCACCAATATATGCTCCCCAAACTACTGTACTGGTTTTCATTCCACTTGTAGCACTAAACTTTTTTTTGGTAGGCTACAGCACTACCTCTTCCATCAGCCTCCATGGTACACGCATTTCCTGGACGCTGGTTCTCTGTTCCCCTTTCACAGAAATAGAACCAACAACTGATCTGTCTCCGGTTTTCAGAATCCCAAGGGAAACCCAAGGCACTCTCTGCAAAACTATAGTTGGAATTACATTTTACACCTTAGGAAGTACCTAAGGTGGAAGGTATACAATCTATAACACACATTGCATGTATTTTTACATGCTTGACTCCTTAGCCACAACAAAAAACACCATTGTGCTATCAACACTGTTTTCATCCCAAATCCGAAACATAGCCCCACACCCGTGGCTAGCAAGAAAGTTAACTCCATCCTAGCTGAAACCATGACATTCTCCACCCCTTATTCCATACCATTTATGCCATGCTCAGGTCCCACACTATCCAGTACATCTCCATTAACCACCACCCTTCCCATCCTATGATATAATGCACAGACACCATTCCCTTAGTCCATGGACCACTCCTGTGAAATGTCTGTAAAATATCCATAAACATCCAGAAATGTCCACAAAATGTCCACTGAACTCATTCAGTTCATGACCTTGGGCTTCACCTGCCATGCCAGTCACCCAGGACAAGAGAGATGGTGTGTTGCATGGAGTTACTGGGCACCAATGCCGGCCTGAATCAGGTCACTGCTGCACTTGCACTGCTTCTTGTAAGGCTTGTTCTCCATTGGTGCAGGTGGTTCCTGCTAGAGCAATTTCTATAACATGCAACTCAAATCATGTGTTACAACAATTTAAAGGTATATCCATTACAATCTCCCCCCTGGTCCCTTTAGGCCAGGTTATAGGGTTTAGCATTGCAATGAATGCCTCCCCTTGCTCCTTGCCTGGCTAGCAACAAGGGATTCCTGCTATAGTAATTCCCATGACATTCAACTCAAATCACAGGTTTAACTTCACTTCCCATTTCTCTACTTCCTCCCCTCCACACAGTACAGGGTACTATTCTCTAGGTCTTCTATGTGCTTGAGCCTTTTCCACTTTATATACCCATTCATACCACCCAGCTTCTTTGGGTTTTTTTGTTGAAGTTTCAGTCCCCTGCAGAAAGGTTTGGAGTAAAAGGTTCACCTAACTTCCTTGAGTAATTGTTTGGTCAAACTGTAAGATTCAAAACAAAGGACTCCCTTTTATTCCTAATCACAGGTAGAAAGGCTTTCTCAGCAAATGTGAATACACATTCATACACAGGCATTAAACACACACTTAAATATTAAAAAACAGGCAAAAGTTTCCATTACATAGATAACATTCCTTCAATTATCATAACTAAAATTAATCATATTTTTTGATCAAGGTAATCTTTTATCAGCTCCTGAATTATGAAAACAAAGAAGCAACACTGATGTAAAATCTCTTTAGCTTCAGATCCCGCATGGGTGTGCAAAACCTGTCATGAATTGTGTGGGAACCTGATGGACTAGGACCACACCACCTCAGTCAGTATCTTGGGGCAGGTCTGACAGAGGTGGCTCTGCTCCCCTATTCTGTCCTTAATGGCTCTTGTTGCACAGCGTGGGTCCTTGTCAGTTCACCTGCTCGACAGCTTGTGCCATACCTGTGGAAACAACATGCTATTCCTTCAGTCTACCACACTACTTCAGTTTGCTAGAAAGACAGAAGCGTCTGCCACAGGGAGGGAAACAAACAGCAAATTGCTTTGTACTGTTCAAAACAGGTAGAAAAACCAGTTCTTTTAAAAGATACTCAGACTGAAATATCACAGAGTCAGGCTTTAACATATTGTGAGTAAATGAAGGAAGTAATGAAAAGGCTGGCAGAACAAACATGGGCACGCAATGGAGAAAATATTGTCTTGGCATTGGGACCTATGTGAGGGATGTGCAAAGTCACTTTGCAGAGAAGGCCAAATTCCATGTTTAATGACTGCTTATCTAAATTTAGGACTATATGATATACTTAATCTACAGCAAGATGCACACTGATATCAGTGGGGCACTGGCATGAAGATCAAGGGGATAAACTATCCTTTTGTACTGTGATAGCTAACTCAGACTCACTACCACGGTTGTTTCTCTGTTGAGGAAACATTCCCATCTTGACTTTCACTGTTATTTCCGCCCTTTGATTTTCTCCTTTACAGTCTTCCTTTTGCTGCTATTCATTCTCAGTCCCTCCCTTTTTTTTTCTTCCCTTCCCTTGTTTTTTTCTTCCCTGTAATAATTGTTCTTTTTTCTCATGTTTAATTCTAATTGCCTCCAATCAAAAAGTTTTGCTAAAAATTCCAAGTCAGACCAACTCTAAATTTAGAGTTAACTGCTCAAAGACAATTAACTTTATCCAGAATATTATTTCAAGTTGCCTATTTGTAGAGTTCTGAAGAAAATGCTGCAAAAGTTTATAATGAGCTTGTGTTTAGAATATTGTAATGGATTTTTTTCTCTCCAGGGAAAGTGAAGGGTGTAACTACTGTAGCACAAGCTATTCCACAATAGTTGCTCTTAAATAACTAGTTGCAGTTTTTAGAATAGCTCAGAAATAGCTTATGCCATAAGAGCTGTATCAGTCAATTTCCTTGTGCAGACAAAAGCTTTTGTAAACAGGATGGCTCGGCACATGATCTACTTTGATGTAAACTTAAATTCCAGAGAAACTGGATATATCATGGGTTTGTGCAGTATATCAGCCAGGGAAAATGGAAACACTCCACAGACTCAGACAGGTCATTTCTTGTCTCTGTTTTCTATGAACAACATTGTTGGCTTTTCGCTGTCCCTAACTGTTGTATTATTATCCTTCTGGCCTCCAGCTCTTTGTCCTAACGATTAAACAAGACTAACATTTTTTTGAGGTCATAGTGATAATATGATAGTCCCTTTGAAGGGATTCAGTAAACTGAATACAGCAGTAATGCATAGTGATATTTTCAGAACCTTAACTTTGACTTTTGGCAACATTATCACTGAAGAAACCCTAACTGTTTTTAAAAGCTTTAAATATATAGTGGTCAGAAAAGCCATCAATAATAAGCAAAATAGGTTTTAAAGCACAAGACTCACTCAGTTCCCTTTCCTGAGCACACTGGGCAATTACAAAAAGGAGGGCAGCTGTTAAGTGATTCCTTTAAAGGACAGCATTCTTATTGCATAGTCCCTCCTGTCTAAGATGGCCATCCAGAAGCAGCTTCCAAAATAACTAATATAATTCTATCTCACTTTAAGATTCCTGGTAAGCAACTGATTTTTAGTAGTTACTGTTGACCACGTGGGATCCAACTCTTGAGAATGATCGACTCCAGCATTCTTAGGCACCTACATGGAGATCAAAAGAAAATTCTTTTTTTTTGACAATGTTTGCTTCTTCTCATGGGCTGTAAAGAATCTTGGAATACTTAGATTTAGACAACTATCTTTCAGACATCTAAAGTTAGGTCACATAAATTCCTATGCCCAACGCATATCCTACTTTGAATTACACATATGCTAGATTTGGCAATGGACATTAGGAGTTAAATGAATCACTGTATGCTGCTTAAAACAACCATACTATTAGACTAGATTTGGACAGAAAGAAAAAAAAAGAAAAAAAGGAGGAGAATGATTATGGGACAATGACTTCTGATATGGACCCAGGAAGAGGTGGTTTGTCTCAGAAATATCAGTGGCTCTTCCCGGTGTGACCTCTTTTGTCCTCTGTCCTACATCTCCCATGGCAGTAGAAGCTGTTAGTTGGCGCAGTCATGGTCCCAGCTCTGCTTAGGCCTGAGTCTTTTCTCTATAGGGCAGGAAAATTCTGTTTTGCCTGTTTGTTGAGTACAAACAGCTCTTGATCTGCACTTACCTTCTTTGGTTATATTAGGAGAACAAAGCCAACCCAACTACTTAGACAATAACTACAAAAACAATGTTTCTTTTTCTCTAGAAGTTATCCATAGAGGCAGAAAATGACAATGTGAATATGCAACAAGGGAAATGACTGTGGATGACAAATGAGCTATCGTATCTGAGATCACCGTGCGAAATGATGAGTAAAAAATCAGTGTGAATTGTGTGCATGTCTGTCATGTGCATGCACGCACGTATGCTGATTGCTGGGAAGGGAGATAGCAGCCACTGAAGCTTGTTGCAACATTTTGAGGAAAAAAATAAGAAACCTGCAATGTGGCCTCTTCTCTGCTTTCTGAACAACTCCAGAGCACTGCATTGAATTTGATAGGCCAGACTGTCACACAGACAGTTCACAGAAGGAAGGCCACACTACAGAAAACAACTGATGAGGTATATACCCTTGACGCAGCAGATAATGAAGCAGCACAGGTATCTGAAGAGTTTAAATGCCAAAAAGAAATGACTATGTGTCACTAAAAGTGATAATATGAAAGTGGCTGAGGCTAAATATCGGAGAAAACTTTTTGACTAGTTTTGTGTGTTTCTGGTGAAGTAATAGAAATCTCCACGTACGATTTTAACACTGTTAATTCTAGCACCAATAACTGTGCAGTTTGTAAGAAACAAGAACTGCCGGGGATTGATATGAAAGACTAGGAGCTGTTTTCCCTCTCTGACCATTGAGATAGTACACAGATCTTGCTCTTGCACATAAAAGTCCAAACACACAAAACTGTACATTCTTAATTTAAACACTAGGTGGCTCTGTTGGCTTTTTTAAGTACAGCATTTCCCAAGCCTGCACCAGTTCTGAAAAGTAGGTATGATTCAGAGACCTGCTCCACTGAAAGTCATTATGGACTATGTGACGTCTTCCAGAAGAGCCTCTCCTGTCTCTCCTGTGAATGACCACACGGAAACATAGATACTATTACAAAAAAAAAAAACCACCAAAGAATTGTCTTCAGCCTGACCAACTTGGAACTGATAGCCAGCACAAGGGGCAAAAAGGTGTTGGCTTTCCATTTCTCCCCTGTGTTTTGACAAATTTTCACGGTTACTTGTGCCCACTGGATGCCTGTGTGGTGACTAAGTCTTTAGCCACAGGCAGCATACTTCCTCATGTCAGAAAAGAAATAGATGCATTTTTTTCTTAGCAACCTTGTAACTATCACCCTGGACCAGGCCGTAATAGTTAATGCCTTTAAAACTTTTTTGTTCTTCCCTCGTGCACGATTCTCATCTGTAGAATTCCTCACTGCAGTGGTCCTTGCAGAGTATTTTGGCAATCTACAACAGCTATATTTTGTATGAACAGATTCAATACATTATGAACTGTTAAAGCATATCTGGAAAAGCAGAGTGGTAGAATGTATGGGATATTTACTCTTGTTCTTTTACCAAATATCCAGTTTCAGTACCAGATTACTAAATGAATGTTTGCATACAGCAAATTTACCTTTCCCCATTATTTTGGGGTAGCATATATATAACAGTTTAAAATTTATATTTCATTTATATGAAATAAGAACACAATCTGTGTTTTGAAGAAAGATCAAATAGAACTGAAAAAAACACCCAAAGTTGAAGACATATCAATGTGATGGTCTCTTTTTTAATTATCTACTAGTTAAAGTTCTAAATTCCTCTGATACTTCTGTTTTGTAAACAAAAGGTTGCCAAAATTCAGAAACTAATTATTAGGGAAGTCAGACAATGAATTTAACGGCTCCTTTTTTCTTCTACTTTTGTCTAGATCTGACAAGACTGGCTCTTCCCCTGCTCTCTCCTTATGCCTACTGGATTGTACAGGAGATGACAGGTACAAGCCATTCAAACAGGCGACTAATCTAGCAAGTCACCTTCCATTTCATACTTACTTCCATCTATTTTAGTCTCTATTGGCTACCTGAGTCTCAAAGATATTTGTCTGCTACTCCCTGTGAAAATCACTTTTTTCAGCTGCATGATCTAGCAAAGAGTTTATTACATACAGAGACCCTCCCCACAGATTCTTTGTCTTTCCATGGCAGCACAATATGCCTAAGCACGGTAATCTAAGTCACGTTCCTTTGGCTTAATAGTGCATTGCTGTGACCTGCTTAAGCATCAGACAGAGGATGTCTTTGCAGTATACTGGGAGTAGGCATGAGCTTACACCAGTTGTAGCCTTGACCATCGAAAGCTGAGAGCTCAAAGAGCTGTGCTATATCTGTTCATACAATTTTTGGATCAAAGCTGGCTCACATCCCCCTGGCTCAAAGTGCACAATGAAGCGGTAGAACAAGCTCGCTACCATAAGATGTTGTGGTCACCAAAATAGACATGGTTAAAAATGGAACTGGACTCGTTCTTGTAAGGCATTCACTGACTGATGACAATCAGTTAGGATAGTCCAGATTCCACCTCCAGTTCATAAAGACTAAAGCAGTACAGGTGAGGCGCAAGAGGAAAAGGATTGCTCTGTCTTTGATGCCATCTAACTATCTACAAATATGTCTATTCATACCGGATTTTCCTTATAGGCCTGGCTGGGCATTAGCAAAAAATGAAAAAGGAATGAGATATATGAAGGTGTATGGTCAAACATGTGTAAGTGGAGAACCAGAGCAAAACCCTGCACAGAGCACCCCTGCACACCAATCCTTCAAGTTATCCATGGAATTCAAGGCCTTTCCAAGGAGAAAAAAGGCTAACGGGAAGGGGTAAAATACCCGACAAAAACCCAAACAAACAAAATACCCCAAAATCACATAAAAATCCCTCTCAACTTATTGGGGCACTAAATCAAAAAGGAAAGGTACACAAGAGCTGCAGGATCACAAATTAGCATAGAGGGAATTGAGCAAGGCATCAAGCACAGAAGCCCTGACAGCATCTACTACTCCATGAAAGTATCCAGAGTCTACACCACCTGGCAATGCTCTGCCTGCACATGAGAGGATAAGGGAACAGAAACAGGCCCCACTGTCTCTGACATCTCACCTAGAGACCGAGTACTGAGCACAGGGCTCTTTTGTCTAGCCCTGATGGAAATCTGTCTTCGCACACAGACATTGGAATCAGGTCCTCTGGTTGTGGCAGCAGATCAAACATAAAGCCTGAGATACACAGAACTTTATTTCCCTTTGTCCGTATTGGATTAAGTTCACTCTGTGCAGTAACTATGAATTCTGTCTTAGACCCTCAGAAAAGGGCACAAATATGACTTAGGTATGTGTGCTGTTTTTCTGAATAGAAGGGAACTTCCTCCAGGTTAAGGAAGAGATGGGAGTTTCACAAAATTGCCCGCGCGAAAAGTACCACGGCAGCAAACAGGTCAATCGAGTCACTTTGGAATGAGAGAGAGGTACATCTCTAATAATGCAAACACTGCTTTTTAATTTATACACGCTAATGGCACAAGTAGAGAGTTCTCTGGTAGGAACGAGAGGTTACATGAGGTGAAATCCGCGTTCCTCACGTCACTGCCGTTGACATAAGGCCGGTGCGGGCGCGGGCAGGGCGGCAGAGCTCACCCTCCGCTGGCCCGGGCAGGCGAGGAGCGGCGCGCAGGGCTCGCCGTCTGGCCAGCCGCCGCTACCAGAAACTAATGATGGTATTTTCCCACTGCCCAGAGGGTAGGAAAAAACCGGTGGAAAATTTAACAAGCTGTGTATTTCAGACGAGCTTTGTGGAAAGAAGACAGGGGCTAAGCCATTTTGCCTACAAGCACAGGCCTAGCTGTAGCATTTTTTACTCGGGCAGGTTGGATGAAAATAGTAATAAAGCAATTCTCCCCCCAGCTGAAAGTTGGAACTTTCCACATGAAATTAAGAACATTTTGGGTTGGATTTCTTCCCTACTATGCCTGCTTAGCACTACACAAGCAATACAGATAAGGTTTATTTGGGCTGTAAACGGCCACTAGGAATTCCTGCGTACAAATGAACTCCTGGCTGTGGAGGTCGGAGAGTTTCACTCACGCTTGTAAAAGTAGAGACTTGGAAAATACACTTGTAAAACAAGGAGGAGCTGGGGGATATTCTGGGGCCAGGGAAGACTGCAGTGGCAACACCTAGCCCTGAGTTTATTTAAAGCTATGTAACCTTTGTGTAAGGTTATGTCTAAACCGTATCTTGCTTTTCCCAGTTTCTGGGCACGGCTATGTGCTCCACCTGCATCACAGAGATATCTGCTACTTGGGAATGACACCTCTGACTCCAGCGCCAAAGAACCCAGATGCGAACCCTTGTCACAGATCAGCACAAAAACCTCAATGGTCATCTAAAAGTAATACAAATGCAGAAGTGAATTATCACTTAAAGGAACTATTTGCATTTCCACTGCTAACATAATATGTAAACCAATTTAAAAAAATACAGTTTAGATTCCAGTACTGTTTTTTACAGAAATCAAATAATTCAGAATATTCTTTATTTCAGGGTTTTCCCCAATAGACCACAGAATTCCCCTTTGTGAGCTGTAATGACACTGTTTCATTTATCATGAACTGGCAGTGTCTAATTTATTAGGCTATTGCTTGCTGATTATTTTATTTTATGTGCATTCTGAGTGAAAGAAATTCCTCTTAAAATAAAGCTGAGTAAAACAGCACCGTACATCAGAGTGGTGTTTAAAAAGTGTATCATCTGCATATCACATAACAGATGTGAAATGTAACTTTCAGAAAATTCTCCTTTTTATAAATCAGATTAAAGGTCTTTTAGCTCCACATACAGGTTTGCCTAATACAGTCAGATCTCACTTTCTTAGAGCAGTTTCAGAATTTCAGGTAAATTATGTATAATGTCAGAGCAAGGCAGTCTTCCATCACGGGGAAATACTTGCAAAGTCCAAGCTAAGTATGTTTGAGATAAACTGGTTTTAAAACAGCATTTTTGCATGGCTGTTGTGACCAAAAGCAAGGCAGTTAGTAGATGCCATCAAAGAATTTGCCAACTGGCTGGAAAGAAAGCTTTCCAAATATCTGAATGACAGCTTACAATTCCAAATGAAGCGTCCCATCTTGCTTGTAAACCTTTCTTGTGCAACACAGTATTACATTATATTCCATTTATAAACTCATGGAAAACTTCTGTTATGTTATTTCAGACTTAGATTATTAGGACAGTGCAGATACTTTCCTAGGTTATTTTTAAAGCAGTGACTGAACAGTCACATCCTTTTCTAATTTCTGTATTTCCCACTTCCATTTTAGTTTTTCAACAATAGATTTGTATTTGCACACTCCATGTATTTTACCTTATAATAATATACTACAAGACAATTATAGTCGCAGGTATCCTTTCAGAAAGGAGAATGTCATTTGACTGAAAAAAATAAGAAACAAGATTCCAAACCTACTATCAGTTCTAATGTCAGTGCAAGTAATTTTCAAAACATTTTGCATTTTATATGCGCATCGTTGTATCTTGTATGTACGTATTCTGAACACCACAACTATCCAAGATGGAGTTTTAAAAAAAATTGGCCTAATCAACATTTCTCCTCTTTGTTGCCTCTCTCACATACTTTCTGGAATGGCCCTGAGCAGTCTCCAAAACATAGAAAATTTGCTGCTTATATTTAGAGTAGGAACCAAACTTTTAGATTTACAAATTCTAGCTTAACTCAATCCTGAGAAAGACCCAATCATCTGTACCATGAGTTCTTCATGGGGTCTAATTCACATACAGGACTGAATACTCATACGCCGGATTAATTTCTACAAGCTTTCTGAAAAGCAGTGGGTAAGAAAGATGATGCTTTTTGATTCACTGACTTTATAAAACAGACAGATATTATTTGCTTTGTATCGTTTCAGTCACTCAGTGGAATAATTTTCTCCCTTTTTGAATGATTACAATGTTCATCTCTCATTTTGTTTAAAAAGTTGAATCATTCTTCCTTTCTAGTAAAGAGTATTTGATAATGCAATTCAATTACGTTTCACATTTGGCACAAACTTTCCTCCCAGCTTTTGGAGATTACTTTATTTAACCATTTACTTAACAGCAAAAAAGATGTTGGAATATCAGTTACTCTTCAGTAAGTAAATGCATGCATGGCAAGCATACAATTAACTGTTCCAATTAAAGATCAGAAAAGCAAGTACTAGGTCTAATATTGCTTGGATGCCACTAAAGGGTACATTATATATTGAAATATTTCATTTGATCCATTAGTTGTTTTGTTAGGAATATCACGGTCAGTAATATCAATCTATTTTAAAAAATGAATTCAAAGTCCATTAAGACACTGTTCAAATGAAAGCAGTATGTTTAAAACAACTGAAACAACGTCAAGCGAGAATGAGAGACCATTGCCTAATTTTGATGAATATGCATTCCAGCTTTAATCATCTGTCTGTTTCTATAAATAAGTATTAATAATACGGATGTATATTTAGGGTTTTCTTTATTTTACTCCATTCCTCAGAAGATGTTGACATACAAGCAAATCTTTAAAACTTTTACTGCATTTCCTTTTGTTAAACGGACTGACTGTGAAAGAGCTGTCCAAATACCATGTACACAGGAATAATCATGAATTTACTATTGTCACCAAAAGAATAATCTAAAATAGGGCTTAAAGCGAGCTGAAGGCATAGTAGAAATATAGTATTTAAAAAATAATATAAAGAAACACCATCAGTTGTAACTTTGTGGTAAACGGAAGGCGATAACCTTTTCTTGTATAGTAAGATTAAAATGATAAAAATAAATACATTTTTACACAGTGCAAAATTTACCTGAGAGGACACAGGTAAAAGAAGTGAACCAAAACCCAGAGGGCTTCAGAGAGTACTGACATTTTATAACAGGAATCAAAACATTTAAAATCACTCTGGAGACACTTGCACTACTTCCAATATGGTGTATAAAAGTACAATCTACCCACAAACTGGCCTGGCAGAAAGATTCCTTCACGGGCCAGATGGCGAGTGTTTAACAAGGTGTTGACTGACATCACTGGGGTGTTCCAAGTCTGTATGCAAAGCTTAATGCCTTATGTTTTGCAGGTGCTAATAGAAGCGTACAACAACATCTACTGTTGAAAATACGCTATTTCATTGTTGTCAGCTTAGTGCTACTTCCATTTCCCACAGATACATGTGAATTGTTCGTTGTGAAAGCAGAGATGGGACATGAACGTGGACCCACTAGTCAAAAGTGTGTTCTGAACAGTTCATGAAATAACTGATCATAGTAATCGCTTCTGCAAAATGTGAGAGGACTTGAAGTATTTTCTTGTTAATTTATTACCATTGTACTATTCTTACAATCCATCCTGATGTTACTACAGATCTTGCGGTAGTATTTTCTTAATGCTCCAATTACTATAGATGCATTTACTGAGTTACGATCTCAGTTTGCCTTTAAAGGTTTCCAACTAGTTATAACAGGAAAGCTCATTTAAATAGTCATGGTCACCTAGAATGAGTGTTCTACGTTCTTATGGGCTTGTACTTCAGTGCTCATAGAAGTTTTTTCTTTGTTAAGGCATTTTTAAGGCCTCCCTTCTGTGTGACTTCTCGGGCCCTCATAAAATGTGAACTCACATGCAATGTTTTCTCTCCTTGGGGCATACAGATCTGCCTGTTTCCATTAAATAAAACTGTAAAAACTCAGTTATCTTTGAGACCGTTATTTTTTCATCGCGGTTGGTAGAAAGCCAGCAATACCACAAGTGGGAACTCTTCCAGGCTTTTGCATACCATAGTTAGAAGAGATATTAAATCAAGTGTGGAGTCAAGACCTATTTGCCACACTGAGAACAGGAATCCAAGAAGCCACAGGATACCTGAGTCCAGCGGGCAGGGCACAATTGTGATTAGAGGGCCACTGAGGAAGCCAAACTGCCAGCCAAACTCCTTGATGGGAAGCAGGCAAGTTTGGGCAAGTTCAGACAGGTGGTTGGGAGAAGGACTTGCGGAACAGGAGAAAGGAAGCAGGACTAACCGATCAGCAATCAACGGGTGCACGGAATGGCCAGCAGCAACAGGTGTCCTTTACTCATATATCATGTGGGCAGGGCAACCGTGAGTCAGACTGACAGGCACTTACAGTATGTAGTTTCCTGGGTGGCAGATGGCTTGTCTGGGTGTAGCCTGGCAGCCGCTGATGAAGACATTCAAAGTTACTGTGGGAGAAACACGCACATGCAGCATAAGCCTTTTTTCCAAGCTGAGAAACAACGTCTGTTTTTTTTTTAGTATTATTATTTTAAAATTATTTTGTACGGCTGACTCATTTTCAAATGCTTTGGATTGGTACACATCTCATACAACAGCTGTGGCCATAATTCTTAGCTTTTTTATGAGCACGTGAAGATGGTTGTGTTGATACCAATATAAGAGTCAAAATATCTGTCCTCCTTTGTATATCAGACTTGGCAAACTCTTGCACCTCTTCCTTGCGACTCAAGCTTTGTACGGTCACCTACTTTCTTTTAACTTCCATTTCTTCACTAGCTGTGTGAAGTAAAGGAATTTCTGAAGACAAAACCTCCAGACGTTTATGAATGGAGCATTTCTTCGTTTGCTAAGTTGGGAGGATGTAAAGGGCACGGCACACTTGCCACAGAACTACCTGATCCCTCACGTGTTTTGGGACACCTACCTTTACCCTGCTTGTCTTTCTACACAAGTGTTCTTCAGCTGCTACATTCCCAGTGTTTCCCCACACTGTAAAGATACTTTTCTATTTAAAGTCTTCAGATTAGACTCCAAGTATTGCAACCCAAACTTACACGAACGCCCCTAAACCTTCCAGCATCAGGGCCCGGAATATCTCAAAATGAGGTCAAATTACTTCAAACATTAAGATCCTCATTCCTGCTGAGTCATGCTTGTTTTGACCTTCAGTTATTTGTCTTGGGCTCTTTACCCGGTAAGTTTATTTATTTATTTATTAATATATACAAGCACCTGAACCGTGTCGCTACCCTGAAGGAGGGCCATTGTTGGAAAGACGTCTGACAGGGCTACATCCTCAGCAAACTTACTTATCGGGCGTCATCTTTGTACCAGCCTCGCCGACGTTCAGGTCTCGAACCAAAGTTTTCAACGTTAAAAGCGCGTTTTGAGGAGGAGTTTTGAAATTAGCGCTTGCGGAGGCGGCACTCGCGGCGGCGAGCTCAGGCGGGCTGAGGTGGGTCGGGGCCGGAGCGGCCCGCCCCGGGGAGCTCCCTCCCACGCCGGCGAGGAGACATGTGACAGCGCCACTTGAAGCCTTGAAGCCTGCGAAGGGGAAGGGGCCGCCGCGGCGCGGGGGGAAAAGGCTTCCCTCGATCCTCCGGCTCCCGCCGAGGCCGCGGCTCCGCGGGACAGACGCCGTCGCTGCCGCCGGAATCTCCTCAGAGAGGTAGGGACAGCGCGCGCGCCCCGCCCCACCCCGCCCCGCCAGGGCGACCCTTAACGGCC
>VZSF01007823.1:318508-366933 GCA_013398295.1 Chionis minor | reverse complement strand
GGGCCCCGCGCCCGGCCCGGCCCGGCCCGGCCCCACCTGCTCGCGGCGGCGGGATGCGGCTCCCCGCGCTGCTGGCGACCGTCCCCCGGGGCTTGGAGGCGGCGGCGGCTGTTGTTGTTTTCATGGCGTGTGCTCATTACATATGCAAGCCCATTAAATCCCCGGTCAATAACTGCTTTTTAAATAATCATTCCATCGTTTTTCATGCGGCATGTTTCAAGAGAAACAGCTTTCTTGCCTTCCACAGCGGTGCAGAACTACAGAGCAAGCAAAGCAGCCTTTCTGTGCGAGAGGCAGATCTTTAGGAAAAGGGCATTAGCGGGGTGCTGGATGGCATTCGTCCCCCCTCTCCATCCCGTTAAGATGTCTAGTTGTCGCTTTCCCAGTCGCTTACCTTGGGTAAAGGACAGCGTTTCTATAGCAGGGTACTGTGTACGAGAGCCTCATCCTTCTTCCAGTTCAGGATGGCACAGCTTGCATGAGCGTTGCACAAAGTGCTTCACCACTATTTTAGGTTTATTAAGCCCATTTCAGTGACATAAGCTGGCAGTGATGTGGGTGAACCTACCTTTCAGAGTCTTCTGTGCCTTAGTCTCCCGTTTGCTTGAGTGGGGAACGTGGGATCAGGTTCTGTAAGAAAGAAAAGAATCTTCGGCCTCAGTAGAGGATCGCACTTCTATCTATACATTCTGATTCTTCACTATATTATTGTAATGATTTAAAATACAGTGTGGTTTCTTATGCAATATATTTCCTACTGCATTGCTGTTTCTGATCACAATTCTCTAATAAAAAGTTCATTTGCACTAGGAAAATACTCAGCCAAGGATAAACATACAACCAAATGATTTTTCCTGTCTTACTCAGCTAGTACTGAAAATATTTTAATTGCTGATTTAGCAGCAGAAGACATATTACTATTCCACATTTTACTATTATTGCCAGCACTCTTACTGTAGCTGAGTAACTATAAAGACTGTTCTTGCCTGGCTGAAGCAGCCCAAAAGGCCCTGGCTGCTGGCAGCTGTACGGATGGCAGTTACTGTTGCTGACAACTGTGTTCATTTGGGTCAGTGGAAAGACTCCCATGACTTCACTGAGGTTTGAAATTGAGAAACCAAAGCTAAGTTTGGATGCTTCTGAGACATCAAAGTGCATTGTCATCGAATCATGCAGCTAAATGTGTCTATATTTCTTATGTAGTTATACTTGATTTTTTATGAAGACTTAATACTAATTGCAAAACAAATACTCTCCAGGCAGAAAAACTGCACAGAGTCAGATCCATAGTTCTTTAAAACCAGTGATGTTTTCCCACTGGGCTGTGAATCGGCTCTTATAAATTAAGAGTGCAAAAGAATGCAGATTGTCACTAAATTTGCCATTTTAAGATCCAATATATCTCTTGGCACCTTTTCGTACTATATTTGCTTTTAGAATAAAAGCAAAAGTGTTCTCAAAGCAACTGTGAAAACAGGTGGACATTAATTAGAATCTTTTAGGCTGAAAACAACAGGATCACATATCAAAAGGATCACATATCAACATGTGAAACTGGCAGCATGCCTACAGAAATACTGTAATGGGGGCCCTGATAAGTTATGCCTAGTGATTAAAAACTGCGGTGTTCCATGCTGACTTCAGCATACATTGTTATTTAAATGAATACTATCTTATAAAATGTGTTTGCATTTTTGTAACCAAAAAGGATTCTTAAATGCCAGTTTTGGACTCAGACTTTACGTTCTGGCAGTGCTTGGATCCATTTGTTTTGACATGTTCATTGCTATTTTTAACTTATGTAATAAGAATTTAATCTTATTTGTTACAAACTCCATCATACTGAAGGCATTCAAAAAGCTTTATAGCACATAATAAATATCACTGGTTAGTAGCTTACAAGCACTGTATTTTTTTCCCCTCCAGAATGCTACCAGATACGTCAAAATTCATGTTTTGGATTGTATGAGAATGAAATATAAGTAAAGCTATGAAACTACAGAAGAAACAATAATGATGGCATTTTCAGTAGTGCTGCTATAACAAAATGGAAATATTTTGTGATGAAAGGCTACTTAAATAAAAATATAAATCATATTTTTAATAAAAATAATATTTAAATGCCAAGTAGAAATTGAAGTCCACATCCTATCTGTTTCCCCACATACAATTCAAAAGTACAATATGAACTACTGAAAACAAAAGAGCAGGTAAAAAAGTCACTGAGTGAACCACACTATATCTCCTGTTGTGCAACAATTTTACTTCACAGCAGCTCCATGCCTTTCTTATTTGTGGATAGGATAGGGTGAGGTAGAAATGTGCAACCTTTTCTAACTTGCTTGTGGTTCTAAAATTGGTTTGAAGTCACTGAGCAGGGAAGAGGGCAGGCAACTGAGTGAATGTGATTTCCAAGTTCAGCGCAAATACATATAGCTAAGTATACGTTATATTGCACATAATAGTCTATCTGGTTATGCAATAAGTGGAATCTACTGACAAATTTCTACATACGTATCTTAGGAATTTTCATGACTATACCAAGAAGTTCCCAGTTCTCAAATTGGCATGGTTTCACAAGTAAAGATGCTCAGTGTGTACCTGTGGTTCTTGTGTACTGCACACTAGTTCGAATTCTCTGTACCTGTTCTACTTTATTCTGGTTTTGCTCTAAAGCTCTTAATTTTTATACGTGTACCATGAAAAAAACCCAGTCTCTCGCATATCTGTATTCTTCTTGTAGTTATAACTTTGTTAACTGTCTTCCTTATAAGCCGAGATGCCCAGACAGTTTCCAAAGCTGAACATCTCTGAGGTCGACGAGCACGTACGACTTCTAGCAGAGAAGGTATTTGCTAAAGTTCTCCGAGAAGAAGACAGCAAAGATGCCTTGTCACTATTCACCGTGCCTGAAGACTGCCCTATTGGGCAGAAAGAGGCCAAGGAAAGGGAACTGCAGAAGGAACTGGCAGAACAGCAGTCTTTGGAAACGGCTAAAAGGTTTGTTCAGTAGTTACTTTCCTAGTGGAAAATAGTCTTTGAAATGAGTTTTGAGTTAATGTTGAAATAACTGGCAAATAACATTCCGTCTCTTACTATGTCAGATGAGAGGTCAACAGCAGGTACCAAGGGCAGCTGTGTGATGTCTTTCCGTGCTCTGCAGAAGGTGTTGGGATGGGCCCTAGGGAGTTTGGATTGATGAGCTTGTCTCGGCTGCATTTCCAGCACTAGCATAGATATTGCTTATGCAAGTTTAACAAACAGCGTAGGTAGGTAGAAGTGATCACAACCCTAAGACTCTTTAATGTAAAAAGAGTCAGAAAAAGAAACACTCTCCCACGCCCCCGTCCTGCCTTTATTCTAGTTTCATTCAGAGAAATGGAAAATTTTAATACAGAGAAAATGACAGTGGTATGATACTTCTTTTAGTTTCTGTAAAAATAGATGAAAGCAAAGACCTGACATTCAGACATTTTAATCAAGGGAGAAGGTGAAAAGTGGTATTGGCATAAAGAGGTTATTAGTAGGTTCTTTAGCTCACAGAGATAGTCTAACCATCATCAGCCATAAAAGCGCACGTTTTGAGTTTTGTCCAAAAAAAAAAAAGTACAGTCTACCTTTGAATTACCCCTGAATCAGTTACCTATGAATCCGATGAAGCCAAACTTGCTTTGGTTATGATTTTCTTCTGTGAGAGAGGTAGCCTTACCCTGATATCAGGCTGTTCTGTGTCTTCAGTGACCTGGCTAGACTGTTTCCTAGAGTCACGTGAGCTCGGCAGCCGTCTGACACCAAATGGCTTGGATGTGTACAGACTTATCAAAGAGCAGGCAAACAAGGAAGCCTTTGAAAGCGATGGCTAAACACATACCTGGTTAGCTGCAGACAATCAGTTGGGCAACGCGTGTTACCATGTTTCTGGAACAGAAGGGAAGAGTAGATTTAGTTAAATTAAGGTATGACGCACTGATGATACAGGCTGTGACTTTTGCTTTTGAATTGTGCCAGCAGGTTTCCCTAGTTGGCATTTTCATAGACATAAGCAAGAACAGAAGGGAAAAATAAATGTTTTCATTCAAACAACTGTTTGGTGTATCTTTACTCCTGAACTAATAGGTTTCACTTTTAATTTGGGAAGTTGTCTTATGGAAATACGTTCTGTCAGATTGTACCTCAAATTTTGTACAAGTTTTGCTGTGGGAAGTGGGATTTTATATTTATTTTGCTTATGCGTGGGAACAGAACAAATATTCATCCTTGTCCTACAGGACTGAGGTGTGTACTTCAAGGACACATGCATGAGTAAAACTCCTGTTGCTTTCAATTGAATTTCTTTTTTTCAATTCAGTTGATCCAACGCAGCCTTTCAAGAATTTCATACAGATTTCAAAGGTGGCTACAAGTACTTAAGAGAGGATGGAATCTGTTCATAGGGTATTAATTGTACCAGCACTGCATGTTCTTATTCTTCAGAATGTCACAGAAGCAATGTGCAACTTTTAGAGAGTATTCCAGTATTCCTTTTTCTTTGTTAGTGGTTCTTACTAACGTGTTAAGGTTTTGGCATCTAGTTTATGAAACAAGGGAGTATTTGCACAGTGTAGAGAAAGTGGTATCACAGGTTGTTTACAACATATTTGTTTATTATGTGAATATTTAAAATACATTTAAATACATTTAAACCACAACACTGAGTAAGGAAAATTAATCAAATCTTTAGAGATATTGCAAAACTTCACTTGAGGTGTTACAATTGCTTCACTGAAAAATACAGCATTCTTTTTTAGCTGGTTTGTCTAAGATACACATCTATCACTGTTTTGCTGAGAAACAGCAAAAGTTTTTAAATGTCTGGGGGTTAGCCATGTAGTGCTCTGAGGGGAGGAATGGACCTGCCTATCAAAGCCATGCTATGTTATTACTCCAACCAACATTAGCCTCTTCCTCAAGTCTCATCAGACACTGCCTAAGGAATAACCATGTATTTTCTTACAAATTCAACTGAGTGACTATATATGAAATTTTGTCTGACAACTAGATGAATTTTTAAATCCTGTGTGTTTTGGGAAGAATGAAAAGTGTAATAGCATCATAACTTACAAGAACTCACTGTAGGTAACATTCACTTGTTTCTGCCTGATAGTTCATGAATTCTGATGCTACCAGTCTCTAAGACTTAATCAACTCCTGCTAAAGTTGATGTGGTGGCATTTTCCTTCTGTACAGTGACTTGCTGAAACTGAATTTGTAAGAAGTGAAGTAAAACAAACCTTAGGGCATCTTGCAGTGATTGTAAATAAATTATGGCATATTTAGTCTTGTGGAGGGTAAGTGTGATTGTGTGTAGCATACACCATGTGAAATGTCAGTAGAAAAAAAGCCAAAAGCACGAACATTTTGTGACCAGTATTTTTCCTGGGGTATGAGAGATTCAATTTGTAAAATTTTTTAGGAGGTGATTTCTTTGCTATAATGAGTTTTCCAGTGTATTTAATGTTTCATACCAGGGCTTATTTTATGCTTTATACCATGAATTTGTAGGAAGAAAAGTTTCAAGATGATTCGATCCCAGTCCTTGTCATTACAAATTCCATCTCAGGAATGGAAAGCACCATCGGCCAATCCTGTTCTATCTCCTGCAACGCCAGTTCTTCCAAGTGCTTTTCTGCCAGTCCAAGTGCCATATGATGTACCAGAGTTTCAGAGAGTTTCAATTAGTGGGGACTACTGTGCAGGGGTAAGAAACCATTTTTTCCCCCTTTCTGTATCTAGGGGAGGAAGAAATCCCAGACCACAAGCAGCTAATGTATACAAAGTGTGAAATGCCGGTATATTATGGCTCTCTGCAACAAACCATAAATTGCTTTGTGAACATACTGATTTGCAAAACAGTCAAGATAAGGTTGTTTTATACTTTTTAGCATAAAAAGTAAATCAAATAGATAAAAACATAATCAGGTATTAAATAAATTGGTAATATATGGTAGGAGAAAAAAATGTGTGTGCGTTTGTGTGTACTTGGGCTCTGGTTCTGTCACTGGCTTCCTGAGGGTAAGATCCTTATGGTCAAGGCCCATATGCTTACATTTCTGGAAATTCAGTCTCCTTGTTACCAGTGTGGATTCAGTTTGTTACTATAACTGCTGCTGTATTTTTTCAGTATTTATCCAGGTTTTCCTTTCAGGTTACAGTTGATGATTATGAACAAGCTGCCAAGAGCCTGGTGAAAGCTCTTCTCATTCGAGAAAAGTATTCACGTCTTGCCTATCATCGCTTCCCAAGAACAACATCTCAGTATCTGTGTAGCATGCAGGATGAAAAATGGAAGGTTGAAGATGAAGTGTATCCAGGTGAATATCCTTCTTGTTCTTTTTAAAATATAGAATTAAACCCATGCACTGCTATAATAAAGGTAAGTTGGATTTTTATGATGATCTCTTCAGAGTCCCTTTGCTGGTGTAATTTATTCTGTTAGTAAGTGGTGGAGAATCGCTGATGGATCTAAGATATAAATCCTGTGTCTAATCTGAAGCTTTTAAGCTGTCAAAAGCTAAAACCCCCCATACTAGATGGTCTCTTTTTTTGTTTTGTTGGTTTGGGGGTTTTTTTGGCAGCAAATGGGATTGTAAATAGTACACTTATGTTCCTCCAGGAAAAAGATACATGGATATGGTTTAAAGTGAAAGGTAATTCCTCCTGATCTTAGCATGCTGAAATAAAAGGGATTATGAGCTCATCTGCATTGTAAACTGAAGCATGATACAGACATGCCAGTTAGCAAGCCCTTAGTCAGTAATTTCACAGGCATGGTACACTTACCAGGTCAAGACTGGAAGAATGCCCAACTGGATTTGTTGGGCATTCTGCCTGGGTTCATAAACTCTGATCTCTCAACAAAGCTTATTAGGCTGAACGTGTTCCCCACTATATATGTCACAAATGATACTTGTCACTTAGGTGGGTTGTGTCTTGAAGCATTAAACTGTTTGCACTGCTAATTTTTGGATTAGATTGCGAAGAGCAACCTTTGGTCTGACCAGATATGCCACTGTAGATGTGTCCATATTGTTGGCAATGTGTTCTTAGCCATAAAGTGAAATTTTAAATCAATTGCCCTCTAGCTCAGTGGTTGAAAGAGGGTGAATTAACATGTTTTCAAGTGTTTGTTATGCAGAAAGAGTGTAAAGGCGAAAGTACACTGAATATTCAAGACAGGAAAGATATTTTGGAACAGCTGCTAGGGAAATATTTTCAAGCTATTACTAGGTTAATAAGTTTTTGTACAGTTACGATTTTAAACTTACGACATAAAAAATAAAATCTAATCACCCAATGTCTTAATTAGCAGAAGTTTGAGCTGGATAGTTATAAATATTAGAGTCAAGAACAGTATCAGTTTATAACATGCATTCAGGTGCATAAAAGGACTGGCTGATTACTTTTTCTGTCTTGCCTTAACTGAACAGATAAAAGAAGAAATCTCAGTGATAAGACTGAGCCCAAAACTGTAGTTCAGTTGGCATAAATGGAGTTGAGACACTATGTTATGCTAGTTGAATTAGTAAGATATTGTAAAAAAAGCAATGAACATTCACTAGCATGAGTGATACTGTTTGAGTGTCCACATAAGCTGACTCTCCCAGAAGTATGTGTGTTTACCTGATTCTTAGAAAAAAAATATTGTAATTTTCTAAAGGGATTATAAAACTGTACTGAACAAATCCCAACTATGCTTCTGGTACTTTCTGTTTTGGTCACGATCAGAAGGTCAAGGGGAAAACTAGAGTTGTGTTTTACTATCTCTGACTTCTGCACTATTCGGTTCTATTCAAAAGCAATTAAATATAAAAATAAGGAGTTTTATTTACAAAAAAACCCCTCACCAACCAAACAAAACACAAACAAAAAAACCCAATCAAAACACAACAAAACCAACCAAACTCCCAAAAAACTTCAAACCAACCACTGCCTTGGTCAGAGTGAGAAGCACTGAGTCTTAAATTATTTCCTGCTCTACCATGAGGTGAAGCTTATTCACTAATAGTTGAGAGAAAGAGGAAACAGTCCTGGCATTAGTCTCGCTCATTGGATAGTGGGATGGGCAAAGATGAAGAACTAAGGCACTGTTCTTTTCCGACTGATGTTTCACTGTGAGAACAGCTGCATTACTGTGTGCTTAAATACAAACTGCCAAAATTACTACAGTGAGTCAGAAAGTGAAAAGAAAGTAATGAAGGTGGGTATGAAGTCAACTATTTTATTGTTCAAAAATCTCAACTGTACTTTCAACCATCCTAATTTAAATACTTCTGGCGACTCATTCTGAAGCTTGTGCCGTCATACATTAATAAAGAATAGTATTAAATCTATTTATACATCGGTTCAGAGAACTCTAATAATGTATAATATTTCAATTAAGGTAAGCACTTAACTTAGTGACTGCAATTACAGCCAGTCACAATAAAGCTGTGTTGTAACGACAGATCTTTTATAGTAACTGAAAATGTGATTTTAATGAAAGTATTAAGATCTGTTAGAAATGAAGCATTATGAAAGCAGAAAGTAATTTTTTGTAATTATTTTGCCTTTTGTGCAAGTTACTTCTTCTAAATATAATGTAAATTTATTTCCAGATTTCCATTCACCCCCAGAAGAAAACGAAGATCCTTACAATCTTGATGATGCTCCAGACAATCTGGATTATGTTATCAAGATAAAAGGTGGCATTCCCTTTGTTTACGATAACAAAGAAATGATGGAACTCAATGAGCCTCGGAGTCTGCCATATCCTGACCTGGAGACCTATACCCTTGACCTGAGCCACGTTCTTGCTCTAATTGCAGATGGTCCAACGTACGTTGCTCTTTGTTTCTTTCTCTGCCCCTTCAGGCTGCTGGTTACCTTTAGTTTGATGCTTCTCAATTTTTGTGATCCTTAATTCCTCAATGTGCTCATTCTACAGGAATGTTTTGTTTTGCCCTTCTCAAGCATTAATGCATCGTGGAAAGACTTAAAAGAGGGGAAAAAACCCCACCCCACATACAGCTAGCTATATTTCGTTTCTGTGCATTAACCATGGCAAAACGAGAAGTAGTTAACAGAAAGGCAAGAAATTGGCCAAGTGTTCCCATTCAAGTCAAATCTGACCCAAACTTCTTGAGGCATAGGAACTGAAACGTGAACGTATTTTGTCCTATACTGAATTTGCTGGTTTTGAATAGTTGTCTGGAATTTCTTCATGTCTGTTCTGCGCTTGCTGCATGAAGAGAAACCCTGCATATGTAGAGCATACAGAACAGCTCAGCAACATGAATAATTTACCTGATTTGTTCCAGATGTGAATTAACTGCACACGTGCTGCAAAACTGATCCACACATACACAGTCAAACTAGGTCTGAAATTTCTCAGAACCATCAAACTCCTGAGAAATCTCTAAAAAACAGAAATATAACAACTCTAGTGCAGTAGCTGACACTCGTGACAAAGCAACGTCCTTGCCTAGTGCATTATGAAAATATTTGCATCCAGTTTTTAAGTTTACTTCCCAGCTGAGGACTGGAAATGTCAGGGTTTCACAGGAAAGGAAAAGATTCCAGCTAGGAATGGAACAAAGCAGAAACCGGGACTGTTTTTCTGAACTATTTGCCCTGCCTGCCAGCACCGTATTTGTAGTCCTTTTGCCTTTGAGAGGTCATCACTTAAGATATGACAAGTTAGTCACACCTGGTGCGTTCTTTCTCCTTTGAGTCTGTGTGACACCTGCAGCATGGTCCACCTGCCTTGTGCAGTGATAGTGTCAAAGCAGGTGGGCTGAACAGAACTGTCCCATTCCCTAAGCACTTTTTCAGGAGCAAAAGCCTGTGCTTCTGCCAGCATTATCAGCACTCCTGCGCCAGATCAAAGCTAGCTTGAGTATGCTTGTTTACAGTATGCTACGGGTAAATGCCTTTCCAGTTTCGTTCTCCATATTCCAAGAGGCAGATATAGGGAAGATTAAAGGACAAGGAGGAAAAACTTAAAAGTTGTAATGAAGACTTTTCTATTTGCAGCTTTTGTTAACAGTCTTTATCCAGTAAGCCATGAGAAGGACCTTGACAGGACATGTTAGAACTCTCAGCAACTTTGTGAATATAGGAGTCATCGTCTGTTCCTTTCACTTCTTCAGGTTAAGCTTTTGCAGGCTGATTGATACTCCCTGATAAACACACACAAACCAAAAGGAAAAAGTCTTTTCGGTAATCCTGTTGCATAAGCTCTTCATAGAGTTTTGTTTCCCTGTTTACAGCAAGTGCCTTTCTGTCTATCAGACATGGGGCTGCTTGGAGATCAGGAACCCATTGTTCTTTAATCTTCGCTGTTCGTGAACTGGTGAAATCTCACCCCTACTCCTCAGTCTTCCGGTCTCTTGAATCATAGTATAACCCAACAAAGACTTCCTGCAGCGGGCAAATGGGTCTTGATCAGTGTCAGATACAGTGAGACCGTTGGAATTGGACTTTTCAATCCATAATGGGATTTGTGTCCCACTGAGGAGAGACTGCCAACAATAAAGCAGAAAAAAGAAGGCTATTACATTAAAAGTGTTACAAAAATATTGTCGATTCAGTAAGAATTGACAGATGGTGATGAGAAAAACCATGTCATTGGTTAAAAATAGAAGGAAACATAGCAGAAGATGAAAGTGAAGACAGAGGAGTAGGCAGGCAGGAACAAAACCCCATGATTTTTCTAAGAAGAGCACAAGAAATTGTTGTGGGGGAAAAAAGAGTATTTCTACACACTATATGTATTTTTAAGGCATAAAAATGAAAGTATGTAAGTATATACTTTCATATACTTTTTGTATTCACATTGAAAAAACAAATAAACTTTGGTTTGTTTTTTTTATAAATTATTTCCATAGTGAGTAGGTCTGGATTACAGGTTGTTTCTGATGTATATGAAGTGATGTACTCTATTGGAGGTATAATTTCAGAGTAGTAGCAATTGACATCACTTTTTATTACAGATTTTAAGATTTCTCTGGTCATCATTACTAAAAGAACTGTAGTTTATGCACAGATACAGCGATAACAATACTTGGACAACTTAAAGGTCATAACATGATTATGTAGAGTTCTGTTTGAGGTTTCACAAATAACTTTGGTCTGAAATCATATTGTATATTGACTTACATATTTGTTAACCAGTAGGATAAGAAGAATGGATTTGTCTTGGTCTTCATAAAAAAATAAATAAATTTGCTTTTACTGTGAAAACTTTCAAGTTATATAAACTATACAAATAGTTTTAAGTTGCAATTAATTTTTGTGTGTTTTCTTTTACAGAAAAACATACTGTCATCGGAGGCTTAACTTTTTAGAATCTAAATTTAGTTTACATGAGATGTTAAATGAAATGTCAGAATTTAAAGAACTAAAGAGTAATCCCCATCGAGACTTTTATAATGTGAGAAAGGTAAGTGTGGAAAGGATTACAGGCATGACATTGTTTTTAGTCCAGCAATTTTGCTTTTCTTGTGTGAGGTGTAGGTGATACGCATGAAGTGGTGTTTGCATACCACTCAATTGAGTTACACTATTTTAAGAATATTGAAATTTTTCTACATGGGAACACTCTAGGAAAATGAACCTGAGTGTAAGTGGGTTAAACGGATTATGCTAAACTCATCTGTTTACTTATTCAGAATCTAAGCGGCTTAATTGTATGTAGATTGCTTTAAAGGAATGAAACAGAGTTAATCAAATGAAGTTCACTTGGATTATGAATAAAAATATCCACATGGAGGTTTAATTAATTTTAATTAATTCACTTAAAGACAGACAAGTGCATTTTCCTGCTTTCATGTAGGTAAGTCGTACTAGACTGTAGTATGAACAGCTGTATAGACTTTGGATAAAAATTTCGCTTCATATTGAAAATAGGTGTTTAAATACATGTCAAAAGGAAAAAGACCTCCCACAGAAACTGAACTGAGTGTTCATGCTGTCATCAGTATCTGGTTAAAAATGTATGTGAAATATTAAGTAGGAAGATTGTTATTTGAGTTATATTCTTGGCTGCCTCTGAGATACTCTGGGATGTCATTAGGAGACAGGTAGGGGAATCAAGGAGCTGATTTTGCTTCCTGACATATTCACTCCCAGGGGAGCTGCATTCTCTTCAAAGCATGGAAGCAACAGTGTTATGCTGCTTCATTTGCTTCCCTTTCCTGAAATTAAGAGGAAGTTACTGCAGAGATAATAGTTCGGTTTGATAGGTGAGATTTCTTCAGAAAGCAGTAATTGTTGCTGGTGGTTTTAACCACTTCAGGTCTACTTTGCATTGTTTCTATATGCAACTGGAAGAGGTCATCCTTCTTCGGTAACTTCAGGGTTTAGATCAATACTTCAGTCCTGCTTGTTGTTACATTTTGGTTAGCGCTAGTTCATCAAAACGTCTTTTTGGCTTTTCCCTACAGCATCCAGTGTGCTGTCTACTCAATGCTTGTTATTGTTGTGGTAATAAACTGTCAAATGCAAAATCTGCTAAACAAAAGTGTTTGAGTGTACCCCTGTCTATCACAAGGCTAGAAGCAGATGGGTAATTAGGTAAACTCTAATGAATTCCACACTTTTATCTGTTAAGCGTATGGATGGGAGGATCTATCTAATTCACTCAAGCAGGACTCAAGTGGCAGAGACTCGACTCCTAACTTGACAGTTTTCTTGCATAACGCAGGACAAGATACTTAATCCATGCCACATTCAGATAAACACTTTGCTAGCTGACAGAGACATTAGTCATGAAACATGGTGACTGAGAGGCGCGAAGGACAGAGGTGTGGATCAGGTAACTGCCTAGACAATCAATTTGATTCTGAGAAGCTGTAGTTAACAGGATTGTACTTGCTAAATTCAGCTTTTGATTTAACAACAAATGTTCAATGTCTCTGGGCATGTCTTAATTATTTTCTAATTATCTGCTATTAAATAAGCCAATCTACAAATGGATTCATGTTGTTCAAAAGCACAAAATGTGTATCACTTCCCCTCTGGCAAGAACCAATTTCAAGACAGCAGGAACAAGCTTACTCTTCTCTGGCAGAGATCATTCCTACTGCTAGACATTGCTTTAAAAATTCTTGCTGCATGGAGTTAATCTTGCTTAAATTAGTATTTTTATAAAGCATTCTTTATGGAAAATAAACTGCATTGTAGATAGAGTTCCTGTAAGCCTCCAAATAATCTTGTTTTCCCTATGTCTTGCTAGCCCGAGTAACGTTTGGATTTGTAACCCCCCCCCCCCCCCCAAAGTGCTTCCTCCCTAAGAAAAGTATCAGCAGTGAAACTTACACCATGAAACAGGCACTCCTAGGGCCTATATTTTCAGGATGTCTCCCTGTTAGTCAACCCTGAACAGTGCATGATGCTCTTAAGAAAAGCAAGAAATAAGATTCACCTCCCAAAAGAGCTGTTAATGAAGTTGTCTATTACATTCCTCAGACACTAGTGTGGAGATCTTGGTACATCTGTTTGCTTATATAAAAGAGACAAAGTAAGCGATGGAAAATGCCAAAATGAAAACAGTGATGAATGTAGTGGCAAGGTCGATCGCTGAACATGTGTTACTGCATTTAGAAAGGTACAGTAGAAGGTTGTCCAGCATTATTTGCTGGCATGACAATCAAAGGTTACTGGGGTTTTTTCCCCTTCTCTCTGCCCCTTTCCTTCCCCCGCCGGTTTAATAGGAGTTCTCCTCCAGTGAGCTCATCTATTTAATAAATCCTAAGATAAGGCTCCTATTAAAGAAGGGAAATGTATGTTTATAACTTACGTATTGGACTTAACCAGAATGCAACCAAAGATACGTTTTGCACTGATCATGCTGGAACTGGAAAATTGCTCTTTAATAACCAGACAAGTATTTATCCAGACAAACAAGAATCCATAGGTGGTAAGACAGTGTGGCTGGCTCCGCTTGGCTCCCCACAGGAGGTGGACAACTGTCTGTGTAGCAGAACGCTAACTTTAGAGAAGACTCTCGAGTCTGCCATCAGCAGGGCTCTCCCACGCTCTCCAGCTCATGCATAGCAAAGTGCAGTCAACACAGATTCTCCACATAACTCCCAGGTTGCCTGCATTAAGGATGAAATTAAGTAATAAGAGCTTAGCTCTACAGCACACAAACTCAGAACTGAGTTTTAGCCTTTGTGTACTAGGGTGTCTTGCCTTCCAGAGCAAGTATGTGAGGTTTTTTTAGCGAGGCTTCCAATCGACCACTGTGCCCAACAGCCTCAGATAATTCAGAGCTGGTAGTTCAGTTTTTTAGCTGAAATACACCTTCATAGTAAAGTGCCTGCACCTGAATATTATTTTGCTTTTATTATATTGTTGCTAATTGCAGGAGGCATATACTGTGCTTTCTTGGTCTTGGAGTTGTTTTTGTTATTAGGAGCTTTGGTTTGTCTCTATTTTTCTTTCTAGGGAGGAGGCTGCTGCTTTTTTTTTTTTTTTTTTTNNNTTTTTTTTTTTTTTTTTTAAGTGAAGCCAAGACATTTGTTTACCTAACATGTATTTACTACCTTTATGATGTGTATCTGTGTACTGCATTGGCAGGCGTCCTTCACTACAAACAGCTTTGACAGACTTTCTACAGGTGAAAAAATGACAGGCTAAGCCTCCTTCCACATTCTTACTCTCTGTAGCCATTACTTCAGTGCGTCAGCAAACCAAACCTGAGGATATGTCATAGCAGGGACTTTGACACATCATATTCTTCTGCCTACCCACTCACTAGCTCAGATGCCTCGTGTGGCAGCAGAGCTTTGGCTCAGGCCACGGTAGCTGTGCGTGGAAGAATGCAGTTTCTAGAGTGGCTTACATAGCCCTGCTGAATTCTGTGTTGCAATAGCTGATTGCTGCCGTGACACATCATTTCATCTAGATCGTTGCAACTGATTTTTTTTTTTTTTAAAGTATTGGTTATACAAGAAGGAAGTAGATTCTAGCTTTTGTTTGAAACAACAGGGTTGAAATACCACTTGATGCTTTTAAGAAAGGAAGTTAGTGTGGGTTCATGTATTTCTAAATTCGATAGATTTCAGAAAACACTGAATGAAATTAACAGATGTTTGCTTTTTAAATGTATAATTAGAAGCTTTGTGGGTGAAGAGTGAATCTATACCGTTAACTTCCCTGAACTTTGATTCATTCTGAGGTTGCCTTTTATATTTTTTTTTGTCTTTTTTTTTCCCCCCCGGTAGCTACTTACTGACTTTGGTGATGAACCAAAAGTGATAGTGAATGGGAAGACTTATGGATAGCATCAGATTCAAAGGACAGGAATGCCTCTGTGCAGCTCTGTTAGTGTTACCTTTGTTACCATTGCCACTGGTGCCTTCCCACTGTTAACTGGCTGTAAAGCTGTATTTTGTGCTTTGAACAGACTGCGCGTACTGCAGCTCCCCTCCTGTCTTGCAGAGATGCTGAGGTAAATTCTCCTGTCTATCCTCAGGCTTGCAAGTGAGCACAAAGTGATCAGTCGGAAAGACATCAATCATTACAATGCAAAAATTCTGTAGAGACCATAAAAGATTTTCCTCTGTCCTTTCTTTTAGTAATTAAAGGAACAGAAAAATGCGATTCTCTTCACAGCAGTGTATTTCTGTATTCGTGTGAATGCAAACATTATAGGGCTTGATTCTGTGCATTTTGCAATGAGTACAGACAAACAAGAACTCAGACAAACAGGGATTGGCATCTCCTGTCTCCCCAGGTTTCTGGGTTGCTCTGGATGGCAGAAGTATGATTTAGACAAGCTCCTGAGGGGCTCTGCCCAGCTCTAGGGACTATCTCAGCTGGCAGGAGCATTATTGTGCTACCTTAGGGCAGAGTATTTTGTGTATTCTGCCTCTCAGGCCTGTTACAGAGCTGCAGGGAGAGAATTGAGCTCATTGTATAATGCTGTTCCATCCTGTCTGAAAAGCTAATGCAGTTTGGTGAGCAGGGAATCTAGCAGTGGGATGTGGAATTATTTCCCTTCAATCCAGCATTGAGGTTAAGGCTGCAGAGGATTCAGTGTGGAGTTACTAAAGCCTGTAGCTATTGGGGTAGAAGCATTTACAAGCTAAAGTGCATGTGTTCAGAAAATCATGTAGTTTGCAGCTGTGGATACTACTAGTCTATGCACTGGAAAAGTTCAGTATCATTAAAAGGGCTGCCCTTGGCATTTGTTTTTCCTGTATTTATCACTTACTGCTCTGAATCTAGAGCATATGCCTAGTTCAGTGCAACATTCTATTTCTGGCATGCACAGATAAGCATCCATGGAATAGATCTGTGATGGATGTTCTGTGGAGATTTGAGAGAGAGTGGAAGGAAAGAGAAGCAATGCAGGAATGTGAGGGAGGCAGAGAGGTTTAGAGAAGTTGGTGCTGGTGAGATGTGCGCTGGAGGGCAATGGGAGCTCCTTCAAGCTGTAAGTTGTACGCGGATGTAACCATCTTGAGAGAGTAGCAAGCATTTTCATCCTCAAAGCCTGCAGGCAGAATGGCATGGGTGGTCGGGTCCATAAGGAAAGGAAAGGGGTAGCCTGAACTGAGAAGGTGCAGAGGAAGACAGGCAGGCTTCATTACACGGAGAATTGCTGAGTGAAAACAATTCTACCATCCTTTAATTGCAAGAAAACTGATGTCCACCATCGCTTGAATGAGGTGATGGGATTAAAAGAATTAAGGAAACATTTGTGTTAACAATTATTGTCATCTGTTAAAAAGGAGAGTTCACTGAAGGCATATTCTGTGTTCCAAGATAGGCTTCTGTCAGTCATTGTGTTTCTTCTTTTCATCAAAGATGAATGTGACCTTGAGGAAAAGTTCAGCTCCTGGGGGGAGGGGAGAATAAGAACCGCAACAGGAAATTTGGCTAAGGGCATGCAGCCCAGGGGTTTTACCACCAAGGGGAAACTGCGCTGGAGTAGCATTGTTAACAAATAAGGAAATGCAAACAGCATGTTTGCAAACAGGAGCACATAGACCTTGTGGTAGAGGCTTGTTACCCGTGGACCAGAAAAGCCTCAGCTTACTTCATGTACTGTATGAAGAACAAAATAATAACAGCTTAAAATGGACCTGGTTTTGTCTTTTTTGGGGCAAGGGAGGAGGCAAAGGGTGCATTTATCAGCCTTATATGAACTCAGTCTGTTCAAATTCTTTTATTAGAGGCCTTTCATAATAAATACCAATGAAATTAGTAACAGTTTTTCAGCATGATAACATTTCAAATAAAAGTAATAATAATATAATATCCCTAACCAAATCAGACCATGTCTAAGGATTCTGTGTTTAGATGCTTCATTTAGATAGGATTGCACCCTGAATTGTGAAAATGCACAAAAGCATACACGCTAATTAATTATGTGCTAGGGTAGGTCAAAGCTTAAGTCATTAAAACTTTCCAGAAAGTTCCACTGCTTCTAAAAAAACAATGAAGAAAAAGCCTGTGTCTTTAAGTCTCTGTTAAGACTTTCATTGTTACTGAAGTTGTTGCTTTTCTAAGTCAAAATATACTGAGTAGTTAAAAAAGGTAGCCGGAAGTACTGCATATTCTCTGGAAAGAGCATGAAAGAGACCCCAGGAAAGTCTTTTTACTGTTGAGAAATAAATACATTCCGGGAGAGGGAGGAGGGAATGAAAGAAAGAAAGGAAACTCTTGGTTCTTGGAGAATAAGCCTGATGTGGTTAGCTCAGCTTTAGAGCTGTGTGTGTGATACGCTTGTGGGGGCTGGAGAAGATTTCACAGGAGCTTACTGAATTGCAGAGGAATTGCACTTGAAAGAATTATTTCTCAAAGGGAAGCAGGACTTTAAAAGAAATGCGGTTACTATTGTGTCATGTGATCCTTGCATATGAGCAAACAAAAGAAACAAAATGTCTCCTTCCTTGTCTTTGCCCTCCTAACAGTAGTCGATTCATGTTGATTTAAATAAAGAGGAAGTGTTTTGTTTTGGTTTGGTTTTTTTCCAAAACACATTATTTCCAGTATCTGAACCAACACTGGAACTACTGCATTCTGAAATTCAATAAACTACACTTATTTAGGTTGCCTACACCTGGTATTCTAAGCTTACGACTTGCGTTTCCCAAACATTTAGACCTTATAGGGCATCTGTTAACTGTTATTTCACTCTCTCATAGAAGCTGACCAAGCCTAGTAGTTTGTAGTATTTCACTAGTCCAGGAAGAGTTTATAGGAAACAATATTTGTTTCTAAATCAGACCTTTATTAACCTAAGTAAGCATATATATATATAAATAAAATACACTTGGGTTCAAAAGTCTATACAGCTATGCTGAGGAGTGTAATAATATGTTAAGTGGAGCTGTTTTTACTGTTTTAAACACAACATTGTTTACTGTGCATTAGTAACGTACTTCATGTTGTGTACTTCCAGACAGTAATATGTTTCTTGCTTTTTCATTTAGCTTTAAAGTGTCTAGCATATTTGAACTAGGCAGTGATTAATCATTAAATGTTAATGTTTATATCCTGGCCTTTAGTCATGCTATTAACATTCACACAGAGATTGATTTATCCTTAGAAGCCTGCAACAAGTTCTGTATGTATAAACTGCAAATTAAATGACTACATGTGCCAAGTAAAACCAGTGGCATTTCTGTGGCCTGTGTGTCATAGCGTACTGAAGGGAAAACCTAAATCAACAAACAAACCCCCAAATCTCATCACTTGTTTCTTCGGATTGTGTTCTAACATAGGCTGCTCAAATAGCAGTGCAAGCTTCTGAGCGAAAGAAAAGCATACCTGCGGAAACCACCTGGTTCTTGTCAATTTTTTTTAAAAAATGGGACTTCAACAAAAAGCTGAAGGGGAGCACTCAGCCCTTTTGTGAAGCTTGCACTTCCCTTAGTGTGCGAAGAGATCTGAAGAAACTGAAAAATCGGTCAGCATTATGAGTTGCTGTATTAGAAATAAATTTGGAAAAAACAGTGATAAAATCTCTCGTGTACGTTTTGCAGTTCTAGTGACCTAAGATGTTTCCTGTGGTTGAAATACAAAAATGAATTATGCTTTTGGAAATGGCTGAGAATTCCAGATTCTTTCAGTCGAGAAGATTGTTGTAAGTTCAGTCTATAAGTAGAAAGACATCGATTCGTGGATGAAATCAAAGGACACTAAAGGATGACAGTGTCCTTTAAGGAAGTAACAAAGTTAATCTGAATCCAGGTTTTGTGATTTGCACTTACATAATGTGTCTTAACTTGTTGAAAATGTTCTTATTTAAATAGGAAACTATTAATTGAGGGCTGTTTTATTTAGCGTTACTGAATAATTCCTCCAAACCCAAAATCTCAGATTTCCGAAACGTTTTGACTTGCTTAGGTGCTAATCCATTTGATACTTAAAGACTATTTTAGAAGGCTTTAGTCATTGTTGTCACTGACATAGGTACTTTGCTAATTTAAGTTTATCTATGTGGATGATGAACATAAATAACCTTTTGATTTCAGGTTGATACTCATATCCATGCTGCTGCTTGCATGAACCAGAAACACTTACTGAGGTTTATTAAGCACACATATCAAACAGAGCCCGACAGGATTGTTGCAGAGAAAAAAGGCAAGAAGATGACTTTAAAGCAAGTCTTCGAAAGTCTTCACATGGACCCTTATGACCTCACCGTAGACTCTTTAGATGTCCATGCAGTAAGTCTATTAAAATGACAAATGAGAAAAAGCTAAGTTTTCTAAGTGTGAAACCTGATTTCTGCAGGTTTTGCATGAGAACTTATTAAATCAGAATTTGCACGTTTGAAGGAAGTTAGCATAGGCTTTTTCTTTTCTGTGCCTTTTATTGCCAGGCAATTTATTTTATAAACTATTGTGTGTACTTAGGGTTTTCTCTTCCTCTAGGGTCGTCAAACATTTCATCGATTTGACAAATTCAATTCCAAGTACAATCCGGTTGGTGCCAGTGAGCTGAGGGACTTGTATTTGAAAACTGAGAACTACATTGGTGGTGAATATTTTGCTCGTATGGTCAAGGTGAGCAAGTTTCAAGCTTTTCCAGCTGTAGAGAAAGGAAGGTTTGTAAAAGATTTGTAATGCTGTAATTGTATCTAAAGCTAACACTCTGGTTAAGCGATTCCAAGTACTGGGCTTGCTCTAGCAGTTCATCAGAGAAGGACCTCTGCTAAGTCAGCTGCTGCTGCTTTCTAAATAATTTTATGAGTTAGAGACTCAGACGCATAACTTGGGTATGAGTTCAAAGCAGAGTGGTGTGCAGTTTCTAACTAATGGAGAGCAGCCAAGGGTCAATTCACCGGCTTAATATTTTGTTAGGATGTAGTTGGCTAGTGGTGGCCGCTAGGGAAGCGTCTATCTCTGCATGTGCATGCACAGGCTTCAAATTAATTTCTTAAAACAAAAGAATTAGTAGCTTTCATGAACTGGATGTCAGGTCTTCTTACATGTGTAGAAGTGCTTGTCTAAAATTGCCTGCTACTATGGATTCTGGGTCAGGTTCTCCATTGGCCTGCATATTTTATGTAGTCATTTACTACAGTTTAAAAAGTACAATTCCGATTTACCAATTTTAAACATATGTCTTATAAAGGTATTAGTAATAACTGCACAAGAATATTGTCCTGTAAATCTAGGTGTTACAGTTATACTCAGATGATATCTGAGGTAGTTTGCTAGTAGAATATTTAGATGCCTAAAATAAAATAATGGATTAATAGACAAGAGATTCCCCGTATGTTTAAAGGGTGACAATACAGTTATGTTTTGGTCTGAGGAAAATGCAATGATACATATACTACTAGCTGTAAATGATCTTCAGTCTCCTTATTAAAGCAAACATATTTATTACTTAATAGGAAGTAGCCCGTGAACTAGAAGAAAGTAAGTACCAGTATACAGAACCCCGCTTATCCATTTATGGACGGTCTCCAGATGAATGGCTGAACTTGGCAAAATGGTTCATTAAGCATAAAGTTTATTCCCCTAACATGCGCTGGATAATTCAGGTTCCCAGAATCTAGTAAGTAATCAGGAGCTCTCGGTAATTTTAATCGTTTGAAATCATACCAATGATTTGGTTTAATTTCTAATATTTTTTAGATGGTTTATGAGCTGTCCTGTAGTTCTGTTTATAAGCAACAGCCTGGGAAATTTATTCTTGACCGTTGCTGCAGTTTTCCTGACAGTCTCAGGGTGGAAGATGGGAGATGGGATTTGTGAAGTTATTCAAAACTACTGTGTATTATTTGCAAGTCTGAAGATACTAAAATCGAAAATTACAACTGAGTGAAATTAAGCTGCATTCAAAGGCAAGTTAAAATACAATTCAGTAATGAAAATAAAGCAACTCTTGAATTCCCCAGAGGAGTAGATAATGCTCTGTAAAATTGTCATCATCAAACTTTCTCAAGGTCAGTGACTAAATAACAGTGAACTTGGAAACGAAACCCAGATTGCTGATTTGCAAGCTTAAGTCGGTATCAGTTTTTCTTAGATTTTAAGCATCCTTTGGGACTTTATTATATGGTTCTTTGTTTCTAATACTGTATATTGTAATACAGTCTCCCATGCTAACAGCCTTAATAGCTGAGCTTCATGTTTTGAAATTGCATAGTTGCAATACGAGTAGAGAAGGGGCTGTCATGGTCACATATATCCTCCAGAGTGTGTTTCTCACTAGGGAGAAAGTTTTCTCCTTTAATTTCTTATGTAGCAGTTTCTTACATACATAGCGGAATCAACACTTTTCATTAAGCCATACACTTAATGACACACTGAAGCAGTGCCCCTCTTCTCTGAGAGGCTCACTGAAGTGGAACATTCTGCTTTTCATTTGGAGTAGTTACGACTTTGGAAAAAAATCTTTCATGAGCCGTAATTCCTTATCTCCCCTATTAGTACTTGGGTTGCTGTAAGGGAAGCAGTCACTGTTCTTGAGACAGCCTCTACCCCTGCACACTGTCTCTATTTTTGGAGCACTTGGGAGCTTCATCAGAGCCTGGATAAAGCAGAGTGCCAGGCAGTGCAGGAAACAGAGCAAAGGGACAATTCTTGCCCTGACATAAACTTTGAATTTCTGAGTCCTGGTAGAACTGAAGCTGTAGAATATGCAGATATAACAGAAAATAGGAAAGTGAGGAAGAGTGTAAGCTGATTAAAGAATGGTCACAATTGTGTATATTTTTTTCCCTTCAGTGACATATTTAGGTCAAAAAATATTCTGCCTAGTTTTGGGAAGATGTTGGAGAACATTTTTGTACCTTTATTTGAAGCAACAATCAATCCCAAAGACCACAGAGAACTGCACCTTTTCCTCAAATATGTAAGTATGTTTGTATTTTCTGTCTCACATGAAATGGATCCTCTCCTACTCATAAATTTTGTTTGTCCACAGCTGCTTGCAAACATTAAAAAGGCTTCCCGTTCCATATATTACTTGTATTATTGTTTTAAGTCCCTGACATGCAATTTAATAAAAGCTTGGGTAAGGTCCTGTTGTTAAATAGTTGCCATTTATTTCCTCTGAAACAGCTCAACAGCTATTTATTTGTCGTCTCAGTAATCCCCTCTATAAAGAATGACCAAAAAAGGTCTATGTGCTCTTGTGCAGAGGGGACATTGTCATTCAGGAAGTGTACTTTGAGTTTGCCTCTGGGACAGGCCTCCAAAGAGGAGGCCACTGAAAGGAAGCATTGTGCAGATGCTGATGGCGCTCAGGAGAGGGGTGGGGCTGTAGCTGCTGGGATTTGATTAAAAGAGACATCTCAGAGTATGGCCCAAACCAGGACTCCGAGGATTCCTGGGAGCCTCTGACCTTCAGCTGCTTTTCCAATAACAAAGCAGATGAGTTTCAAGAATTATAATCTGGATCTGAGGGAGTCCTACAGGCCTGTGCCCCCCACAGTAGTCTGAAGACTTCTGTGCGCCTCCTATTTGTCTCAGAATAAAAAAAAAATGGGTGAAACTCCCTCCAAGAAAAGACATTATTCCTGCTGTCTGCGTGGTATGGTAGGAGGGCAGAGCAGCAGGACTGCTAAAATAAGGAGGAAATGAAAGACTAGGTGCTTTGTAAAAGCAAGTCCTGGAGCAAGAGTAAGTAACATGGAAGTTTGCTTCTTGAAAACTTGATTTCTGTGAATCTCTTCTCCCAACAGGTGACTGGCTTTGACAGTGTTGATGATGAATCCAAACACAGTGGCCATATGTTCTCTGACAAGAGCCTTAGCCCTGACCTCTGGACCAGTGAGAAGAATCCCCCATATAGCTATTATTTGTATTATATGTATGTGAACATCATGTTGCTAAACAACCTGAGGAGGCAAGTAGTCGTTTTTCTCTTTTACGAGCTTCCAGAAAGAAAAATCAATAATCTTGGTCTCAATCTAAGTCAGTGTCTAGATCATATATCTTTTGAAGCAAAGGTTATCTTGATTTATTTTAAAGAGTCAAAGAGGAGTATATGAGTTATTTTGGAAACACTAACCACGAAATAAATTAAAATGAAATATTCAGAAATTGTAAAGGCATCAGGCTAATATCTTCACTTGACATGTGTATATATTTTTGGCCTGTGAATTCCTTACACTTGAATATATCAAACAAAGAAAGAAACCTCATAAAATTGACTTGCTGACCTTTGCTTGGATGTGCAGTGGATTTCCAAATAGAATGTACCTCTTTGGTAGTTTGCTATCTCCTGGTAATTTGATACTAAGTTATGTTGTGAAATACTGGTTTAAGGGCTGCTGCTGTCTGTCATCAAAGATAGACAAAAGAGGACATAATTACAAACGGCACATCTAGCTAACTTGCTTTAGCATGCTTGCTGACTACTACTTTTGAGTTTTACTACTTTTGAGACCGATGTCTAGGCAAGTAACGCTGGGAGTTATGATACGGAATGTGAGATCATGACTGTAAAAGCAGATTTTGGCAGCGGGCTCAGTAAAGCCTGAAATTCAACTTGAGGTTACGTTCCTGACTTTGTGGCTGACTCACTAAGTGATCTGCACACCTGACTCAAATTGAGGCACAGTGAGGTTATCTGTGTGATCACTTACCTTGCAAGGATTTGGTTCATTATTAGTTATAAAACGTTTTGGGATTTTCTGATAGGAGGTAGACAGATTTGTCATTTTAACAGGCCTTATCCAGATTAACATTCAAAATGTTACTTCTTCTCTCCCACTGTTACCTCAAGCATTTCTTGCTTTACCACCCTATATAATCAAAACTCATAATATAAACATCCACCTTAAATTATCTTGTACCCGCAAAAACCAGGCCTAGTTGTTACTTTTAGTTCTATAACGGAAAGGGCACGGTACAGCAGATATCTAAGTTACCCCTTTCTCCTGGCTTCCTTTACGTTCTCTGTAGTCTACATTTTTTTCTTTTACAAAGACCGATTCTGTCAGAGTTACACATTTCTGTTTTACCTCGAGATTATTTCAACTGCTGTTTGAAAATCTCCCTAGATAATCATTAAATATTCTTGCAGCTAGGTAACACCACAATTCATCAACGAGTCAGTAAAACTGTTCACCCTGTTCAACATTCTGAGTATTTGAGGCACTACAAGACTGTTTTATACTTTCGGTAGAATTACTGAAGTCAGCAAGGATACATTACATCCTTACATCCATTTTTGGGAGAAACATTACTAAACATCCATCCTAGAACTGCCTTGCACTCTAGCACTCCTTGTTGAAATTCTCTCTTGAACATCTCCAGATACCTATGGGACACTTGTCTGCACTGAATAACAGGATCCATTATAAGCTACAACCTCGCAACAAATAGTTGATTTAGTATAGATGATAAAAATAAAATAGTTCTAGAAATTGTCACGTGAAATCTAGTGTTAAGAACTAACACTCCTAGATCATCTCTGCTACTGAGGGTGTGGTTTTATGCTACCTGGTGAGATGGCAAGTTGTCATCATGCTAGGTAGCGTTAGCGAACTCTTGGCAATGTGCTTCCACTTCTTCCCTCATTTTCAGTCTAGGAATTATGCAGCCACAGGTTGCATCAGTTCACTTAGCTTTCCGTCTGCCAGGTTCCTCAACGGAAATCACTTAACTCTTCACCCAGTAGCTAAACAATGGCTAAATGAGATGTGACTAGGGAAGGAAAGAAGAAGGAAGACACAAGTATGTCAGGTGGTGGGAAGGGGCTTGGGTAGAGGGACCTGCCTGATTAGATGACGTGTCAAACTGTATGAGAATGTATAACTTTTTTTTTTTTTAAAAATTCCCATATTAATGATAATTATATAGAAAATAGATGAAGAATAGTGCATCTTTTGTTAGTGGAATTTGCTTTTAATCTCCTCAGGGAAAGAGGCATGTGCACTTTTCTGTTTCGACCTCACTGTGGAGAAGCTGGGTCTATCACACACCTTGTATCTGCCTTTCTGACAGCAGACAACATTTCTCACGGATTGCTCTTGAAGAAGGTATTGCTTGGTTGCTCACCTAAAATAATCCCCGTCTGCTTAGACATCAGTCACTAGTTCAAACAGCAGTAAAAAATTTACTTTATCTGGGCAGTCCCAAATTAATTTTCTCAGCAAAGCATGAGTAATTCTTCACTGTGCTCAGAAATAAATAAGCTCAGCTGAACTTCCTGTTTCTGATTTAAGCTACAAAAATACAGCTTTTCCTAAGTGAGTATTTTAAAGCTATGTCTTTATAGGGAAGATCAGCTGTTCAGATATGTCAAGGACTTGGCAGCACCTGTTTTTGGTTCCTCCAAGCAGCACTAAAATTACATGGTAAAAACTGCTTAGACTTGTTACTACTCCCTGGTTTAGGTCCCAGAAGAAGTTAAGGAAAGCTCTAGTTTCTTCTGTACAGGGACAAAGGCCCTTTTCCCTGACTGGATCCCTGTATTTCAAGGTTGATTCAAAAGTTCACTGAGGTTTTGATTATTTCTATCTACAGTAACTGGGATCAATTGATCAAGAAATTTAACAAATCTGTACAACACAGCAATATTTTATATACAGTGTGATTGTTTTGACAGGATAGACTTTATAATTCCTGACATATCAGTTAATAAAACCACCACACAACTCATCTCTAGGCCACCGTTTTGTAATTAAAATAACTGGTCAGTGGGTGGCAGACTTGAACTGAGTTTATTGAAATATTTTGGAAAGAGTTCTCTTATAGCTTGGATTTTCTGGTTAATGCTGGAAAATTCTCTCTGTATTTTTCAACATATCCAACAACAAAGAAAAATTTTGCCTGAAATCATGTCTGACATGTTCAGAACCAGTAATTCCTAAAATTAGACACAGGCAGAGTAGTACTAAGGGTGTACGTGACAGAAGTATTCTCCTCTTCGCTCTTTCCTGCTTAGCCTGGCACGATAACCTGGCATAGCAGATAATAACAGCAACAACAACAACAATAATAATAATGGCACTTGTTAGGTTCACAGGTTGGTTAAGCCAAAAATAGTAATAAAGATGAGTTGACCACAGGTTATTTATATTATGTGCAACAGCATGACTTCTAATAAATTTAAACTTCTTCTGGTCCTAAAATTTACCTGTTGAACTACAGTTTTGAAAATAACAAATTGCTTAGCAGTTCTTACACATCTGTTATCTGTGACTTTTGGGTTTTGGGGAAAGATGTGCAGCCAGTATCAAATGTGGTGCCCTTAATAGTCATATATACTTACTAATCTACAGTAATATTAGTTACCGCATTTTTAAAAAGAAGTTGACATGTATCTTGAAGGATGTAAACTATTTTTATAAAGATCAGTAACATTTAAAGTTCAGACTTTGAAATATTTCCTAAAGAAGTCAGAGTTTAGTGTCAACCTACAATTTTTGGGTCTTAGTCCTCCCTCTGTAATACCATTTCCATTTTATCCAAGGGAAATCCTTCTTTTTTCATTCTCCCATAGTACCATTAAATGCTGATTGTGTTTTGTTTTGCAGAGTCCTGTCCTCCAGTATCTGTATTATCTTGCACAAATACCCATTGCTATGTCTCCACTTAGTAACAACAGCCTATTCCTGGAGTACTCAAAAAATCCACTACGGGAATTTCTACATAAGGGACTTCATGTCTCTCTCTCCACAGATGATCCTATGCAGTTTCATTATACAAAGGTAAGAACTGCAAAAAGCGCTTGTCTTTGAATTTGGCAACAGTACCACATAGGCCCAGAATGACCTGACAGCTATTTTATATCATTGCTTGGGATATGCAGTTTCATGTCTTTCAGTCACTTCATTCATTATTCTTCCTCATTCTCAGTCTACTACTCACTGTTAGGTTTCAGGAGGAAATGTCTGATTTCCTAATTATGTTTCTTTTGTACTCTTGCCTCTCCAGTGTTGGCTGTTGAAGTATAGAATGAAGGATGAGGCTGAAGGGAGGTTTGAGCCTTCATAAACAATCCTCTAGAGTGCCAGGGAAGTCCAGTTTCCTTACTAATAAATCTGGGGAAGTACACTACAAAAACACCATGTGGGATGTCTGAAGATGACATACGAGCTGTTTGCTCAGTGCACTGAAGGCGATTCTTGCCCTTGGGTGGCCTGGCAGGACAGAAATGCCTGGTCACCGTTCTTCATGCCCCGATTTGCGGCTGGCACTGACTTGGGTCATGCTGTGCCTTGGAGTGGCCTGCACATTGCTCAATTGTCTGCCTTCTGAGGACAAGCTGAGCTCTGGCGCGCTTCACCCAGGCTTGCTCTGGCCCGTGACATGTCACTGCGAGAAAAGACAGAGCTTTTTTGGGGGCTTTCTGCACGGATGTAACGCAGCGCCGGCCCAGTTACTCATAGTGTGGAAGATCCTCAGCTGTGACAGCCCACTAGGGTCAGACCCAGCCTCCATGTGTGGAAGGTCAGCAGTGAGAAATTGCTCTGCTATCTATGTGCATATTCATTAAGAATTTACGACGAGATCCTCCAAGGTGTTTATATACCCTGGGATCTCATTTGAAATTGCCTAATAAATGCCTCTAAGGATCTGGACTGCAGGCTGCAATTTCTTAGACTAAGATAACTGGATACCCAGTGCCTATTAATTATTTAACAGTTGCCCTTGGGAAATTTGAAATACACAATTCTGTTCGTTAGTAATTGTGATGTTAAAAGTCCTAAACCTCTAATTTTTCACAGCTATCTAAAGAGCATGTATGAATACCTTAATTAGTAACAAGTACACATCTCCATTTGCATATTATTTACATATCATTTAATATTAATCATATTTTGGTGATACAGGAAGCTCTCATGGAAGAATATGCTATTGCAGCCCAGGTGTGGAAACTAAGTACCTGTGACTTGTGTGAAATAGCAAGAAACAGCGTACTACAGAGTGGATTGTCAGATAAGGTAATTACGGTTGAAAAAATCTCTTTTGTGAATATCAGGGCATGTAGGAACTGAGAAGTCACTGGTCTAAAAAGTGAACAGTAAGTGCTTATGTGATGTATTTGTGCACATCCCTATCCTCTTTTCCAGAAATACTCACAAACTGCTATGCAGTCTTGTGTTAAAAAAAGCATTAATGTTACATTTTTCCTAATTAGCTTTGTTTTGGAATTTCGAAAACATGCAGAGACACCAGGTGCCTGTTTATACTCAGTTCTGCCTCCAGTCGCAAACTTTTAATTATTTGGGTATTACCCCTTTGCCAGTAATTTTATACATCGTGTCTTGCATTGAGTAAAAACAAACCACCTGTCATAAGCAAGACGTGTTTTTGCTTCGAAGGGAGTACTACAGAAAATATTCTGGTTTAGATAGGCAGTCAGATTACATTAAATTCCCTTTTGGCTTAAAATTCTCTACATCCATGGCTTTCTCTAGGACTTATTTTAGAGCATCCTCTCTTCTCTGTCACTTTCAAATATTCCTCTAAAGGAGCTGGTATGTGAAGGGGCTTTATAAGTATATTCTGTTGTTTCTTACAATATTCTCTAGCGACAACTACTAATTTTCCTCTTGTGCAACATCTAACTAACGAAAGAAACCTAAGCCTTTTTTTGACCTCTCACATGAAAAATGTAGTAGTGAAGACTGAACACTAGCACAAAAGATTTTAGCAAGCCAGACTGAGTGCACTGCTGAGTAATTATTTATATATAAACATTGGCCTTAAAGTCTCCCAAACTGGTTAAGACTCAGCTGGCCAGCTGGTTGAAGCCGCTCTTTTCAGTTGCACTGGAGTAATTCAGCTAACAAATACTCAGTTATACAGTAAGTCAAAGCAGTTGAACTGACTTCTTCCTTTTTCCATTTAATCCCATTCACAGGAAAAACAGAAGTTCTTAGGGGTGAATTACTGTAAAGAAGGGCCTGAAGGAAATGACATTCGAAAGACAAATGTTGCACAGATCCGGATGGCCTTCAGGTACGAGACACTGTGCAATGAACTTAGTTTCCTGTCTGATGCTATGAGAACAGAAGAGATTTCTACTCTGTCAAAGTAGTTGCAAACTCAAAGAAACCAGAACATTTCACTCCTAAGCGGGATAAGATGCTAATTAACGTTGAATCATGTCTTTGATGCTACCAAGACATAACTGAACAGTACAGAGAAAAATAGTCTCTATGGAAGGTAAACAGCATTTGCTGTTATCTTTTATTGCATTATTCTCATTGCAAAAATTTCAGTTTCTAGAAACATTAGGCTTTGTAAGACTGCTGTAAATATTAAATGCAAACTCAGAATCATGTAATATTTGTTTCCTACTGTCTTAACTGTGCACTATCTTGTAGTTTGGAAAACAACAGGGAATATTCATAGCGCATCTGTGATACGCACCTTAGGATTCTGCAGTGTACATGCACCTGTTTTTGTCCTGCTCGTCTCAGTAGCAGTCATAGCATTTAGCACTTGTAAGTTTAACCTTTTATTCATTAGCAGTTTGTACGGGGTGCGTAATTTTGAGGCTACCCTTTCATTCTGGAAGGTGTTCTGACACAGTTTTTATCTTAATATTTCAGCAATTATACTGGAAAACTAGAAAAACCAAAATCCTGTAGACTTGCTTAATGACTAATTACTTACTTCCTGTTGTCATGTAGGATGTCTGTGAAGAACAGCAGATTAATGCTTTTTAATCTAGTCACTAGAAAACATGGTGTCACAATCATCACTCTTGTGCGTTGTAATAATGAGTCTAATTATATCATGAAAACTTTGCCTTGAAAGTTGAGAACACTTTTTTTATTGCTTTGTAATGGGAATATGTGGATATGCTGGTTCAAATTACTTGGAAATTTATGCAGATAATTTTGGTTGCATGTAAAGAGAAATTTTTTACTTGAACAAAGGAAGTGTTCTTATGAATCAGTGGTAGAAACTCCAGACCTGGGTTCTGGTCCTACTTCTGACATATTTTTACACATTTGTGTTAGTTTGTATTTTAGTCAATTACAGTTGAATAGAAGCCAAACTGTCTATTTATAGAGAAGCTAGCCCACTTGAAATATTTCATTTCAAATCATGTTATGTTAAACTTTTTATTTATGATAGAGTGGCTAGTAAAATACAGCTACTGGAATATTTATCACTTTCAATCTTTTTTTCTATTTGATCGTCCTTCTTAAGACACAGTACTACTCATTCAGAAAGGATTAAAGGTAATAAAATAACATGATAGCACCTATGTGTTGTAGAAGCGGTGTGTAGTTTCACCCACAAGACTGAAGGCAAGGGGCAGCAGAGGATGATGATGCCTGTGGGTCCAACATTACACTAATTAATTTGAAAGCCCATGGTCCCTAAGCTAGGACCCTGAGCCTACAGTTACAGGCCTGGCTATCCAATACAATACAGAGGGAGGTTAAGGCATCTTAGGGCAGTAATTCGGAATTAATACATAAAAAGCAAATAATGAATACTTGCCAATCAAACCTCACTACACCTAGAACCCTGCATGTTTTACTACACCAGACGTCTTGCGCCACTTGTATTTCTTACGCTGGACCCTTCTCCTGCGGCTCGGGCACCTACATCCTTCCTTTCAAGAGCTGCTCAAGTCTCACTTTCCCTTGCAAATGCAGCCAGAAGTAGCAGTGGTGACATCACCAGTACCAAACAACTCATTAATGGCATAAATGTATATATGCATTGAAAACATACACTCTCTCCTCAGGCTGTGGCAGTTCAAAGCAATACCTACAAGGACACTTTTAATGTACCTGCTGTCCTGAACAGTGATTGCAGGGAAATGGAACCAAAGTAAGGGAAGAAGGAATTCTCCATCACCTATAGCTCTGCAGCCCTGTAAGAGTGGTTAAGCCTAAAGCGGCCTGGAAGTAAGGCTGCTCCGAGGGAGACGGAGGCACGGGGGGAGTCCCAGCCACCCAGTCTCCGTTACAGTTAGTGAGTATCGTGCATAGGAAGCTGCACTGACTGCAGATGTTCTTCATCCAAAACAGGGGTGCAGACAGGTGGTGGGAGACTTTGGCTCTTCAGTGACCTAGCCTAATGTCTGCAGTGTTCAACGAGTCCAGATTTTGTATTCCTTGTGCAGCTAGAAATTGTGTGAAACTGTGCTATGCTGCTCAACTGTATGATAATAAAATTGTCCAAAGTTCTTAGTCAACGATGCCTATTGGCCTCACTGTTAGAAACTTTAGCGGCTCATATAACGCATTATCAGAATTGGCAAGTGTAATTTTCTTAGGATGAAGTCTGAAAGCAGTGGTTCAAGCAGTTTAGCTGCATAAAATCTTGTCTTGTCTTTACTAGTACAACTTACTAATAAATTGTTGTCAACATATCATTATTTACCTGAGAAAAACATCTGCATCCAGGCTAAATAGGCAACATGCTTGGTTTGAAGAATTTAATTTGTAAGTATTGTCATCTGATAAACATTGCTTTACTTGGGTTGTTTCACCTGAGGAGCGCTATTAGTGCTGCTTTTGCTGTAACTTAGATTTTTTTTTTTTTTTTTTAGTTTTCTTATTGTTACACCAAATTCGTGTATGTTTCATACCTTTCAAGCTTTCTTTACCTCAAATACATCAGGTTCTAATATGTCTGTAGCTCTTATTAAACACCAAACAAAACTGGATTTGAATATTCAGTTAATGGGCAGTAATCAGGATTTTGAAAATAGTAACAAACACACAATGGCCGTGACCACAAGTTCTGCATTCTGTGCTTCCTTGTGTGCTGCTTTTAAGGATAAATTGAGCTAATAGCGTTATAATTTAGGGAAACAAACCCGACATCCTTTCAAGCTTCCACTACTACATCTCTTTTGGTCATCTTTTAATTAGGCAAAAGTTACTCTCAAGTTCAGTTCTTAAGTTCTTAAAACTTAAGTTTGTTTTCTTTTTTAAAGTTGTGCTTTGGTGCTAATGTATGGCTGTTCAAAATCACCGTGCAGTCTTAGGCTGTGTATGTAATGAAGGGCAGAGGTGGTGCTGAAATGTTACTGACAGCCAAGTTGTACACGCTCGCTCAAACGCGGGACAAGGCAGTTGCTGATTCTGCCCCCCCAGCGCTGATCAAGCCCACGTACACCACAGCTTATGTTTCACTCCAAGAAAGGGACTAGAACAGCATTGGAGGTGGTGATCGCAGCAGGTGTTGCTTCAGAATTGGAAAACACCCGATTTTCTTGCGGTTTCATTGCTGTTAAGGTTCAGGCATTATTCAAGGCTTCCTTAAATCTGAGCATTTTATACTTTCACCTGAAATGGTTAATTATGCTTATTTGGTGTTTACAACGTGTCTATCTGAACAACTTCTAGTGATGCTTTGCCATGCTGTTACGTTACTTTAGCAAACCTAAGGCATTTGCTCTGCCAATGGATAATACACTTTTTTTCCTCACCCCACAGCCACCTTATCTTCTCACATTACTGTTCTTTACCTGTGGCTAAACCTTTCTGTTTTATTTGCCTGGTTAAAATCTAAGTCTGAAAAAGGTGGGTAGAGGGGGGGGATGTCTGTAAAAACTGCTTTTTATTTCTGTGCCTGGGTTAAATGGTGTTTATCTTTTGCCTTGCGTGGAAGCATTGAACATTACACTAATAAATAAATTATAAAAGAATATGGTTAGGGTCTTTGTGTGTGTATACCTCTCGATAAAATTGCAGCTGCTCAAAATACCTGTATTTAAGTAGAACTAAAAATCTATGCAATTAACATGTTAGCAGTACAGAAGCCTAAACCAAAATTAAGGACTACCCCACATGAAAACTGAAAAAAACCCCAGTGGAGACAGAGAAGATAATAAGCAAGATTTAGGAGGAGTTACAAGTTTAGCTGACTTAAAGCAATTCAGTGTTAATGAAAACCAACTGTTCCGATTTGTGCGAACAAATGGCAACCTGGCATTAAGTCCTGAAGTGAAACTGTATTGCAGGGCTGCCCCTGCTGCTGTCTCTCAGGGCCCTGGTTCCCTGCTCATCCACACTGGACATCAGGGTAGGGCTTGCGGCACCTCTTCCTGATCCCCAAGCCTCATCTTGATACTAAACTGAGAGCCAAAACACCTGAATTTGGGAGCAGAAAAGCAGTTCTGATGCACACAGTTGAAACAATTTAAGCAGTACGCAAAACAGCCAAAAAGAACACAACTAGGAAGCCAACAGATGACAAGTTGAAATAAATAGTTAATATCAACATAGACATTCTGCTACAGTCAAGATGTATTTCCTTTTTGAGGAAAAAGTTTAACACATTACTTTCTTCAGGAGGAAATGTAATAAAGCTTTTTAGATGAAGATTAAAATGTGTGTCTCTTTCTGTATACAAACCCTTTATCTCTGTACACGAGCAGCACTCTCAAAGCACGAGAATACAGATGAATCTGCAGGTGAGCAATGTGTATTTGTCCCCCATACCTCTCAAAGCACTACCTATCAATATTAAGCAGCATAGACAATAGTGTATATACAAGTGAGACGCCAACACCGCTAATTCCTTAACGATGACTAATGGGTACTCTCTCACCTAAAAAATATTTTTTGGAAGGTCTATTAAAGTGGGTTGCAACCACATTAGCATGGAAGCGGAGACTGTTGTATCAAAACCCTACCTTGTTCCACATACAATCAAATTCCAGAAGGGCAGGTTTATGACTAATTTAAGCTTAATTCATAAAAAGACCTTGTATTTTGAAATAGCACTTTGAACCAAGAAGAGTACTCATTTAATTAGCTGTCGGATAATATTCTGCATTCCACCAGACTCACACTGGGCAAAGTTCCATCCAAGTTCACAAAACCGATATTTTTTTTTAATTTCAGGCCTACAAAGCCCACGCCCAGTGTTTAATATTTTAACTTTGATAGTTAGGTTAGTGAGGTAAGCAATAGGTAAGCAATCATCTGCTAATTAACATCTTGACAGCTCAGATACAGAAGTAGAAAGTGTTGTCAGATCCCTCACAGACATAGCGTTCATTGGAACGTGGCTAGTTCACAGCAAAACATGTTATCTGGTGATCGTACGCTGCAGTTACCGGAAAAGAACACTGTCCCATTCAGGTTAATTTCAGCTACATGTAGCAAGAGGAAAAGAACATTCAGTTTTTAGAGCACGTTGCCATATGATAAATTCTAGGCCCTAGAACCAAACATCTGAAGGAACAACAATTCAGTTTTGAAATTATTAGTTTTTAAGACATACATTAAAAAGCAGAATTCCATTCACCCACTTCAAACAGGTGAGGATAAAACCTATGGCAAGTTATCTTCAGGAATGGCTTAACAACAGAAAAACAAAGAAAATAATTCATTACTGTGATATCAGTCACAATATAATTACTTCCATTACAGAGCACGTGTATTTAGTGGATACAATATTAAAGAATTAAGTATATGCAGTGTCAAGAATTAAGGACAGAGAAGTTAACGTACAGCTCCCACTTATATCAAGCATCTTTAAGGCTCCCTGAGGAGGCTGCTGTTCCAGGATTCAACAGGACACAAAGCATAAGGAACCACAGCTAAGATGGTCCTTCTAAAAATACTGTATTTCGTACATGCAGTTACACCGCGATGGTATTTTAACAGTTCAGTTCAAACCTAGAGCACAGAGATGTCATTGGTTGCCTTGTGTTTCCAGAACTGGAATGAGCATGGATTAGTAAACCTTTATAATAATATACAGAACTCTCTTGAAAGGAAGGATATACAAGTTAAATATGCTGATTCCCAATAAAAAAGGAAGCATGCACATTACATTATTATAGCATCTAAACTTAAAACTTAATAAATATAAACATTTGTTAATTCCTCAAGCACACCTACCTCCTGATGTGTCAGCTGGTAAGTTTTCCAATTTTAATCTCCTGATCTGTTAATGAGTTCCTCTCCCATTTCTCACTTGGCTTCAAAAGATCCAAAGAGATAAACCAAGCAACTAGACAGAGGAAACAGTTACATTAATTCTATACTTTCTTAAAAACAGGAAAAACCTGAGAATATTCTTCTTCCCAATCTTAGCATTCTTAAGCTTTAAAACACTATCAGAAATATAAAGGAATAATTTTGGGAAAAAGTAAACTACACTTCTCTAAAAAAAATAATTAAAAAAAATTAATCCTTTCCCCACAGAAACCTGCTTCTAAATACCGTCCTTTTAAGTAGAGTTGGTTGTTTAATTTTTCCCATCACTGCAGAACGTTCCAATTTATTTCTTTTGACAAAAGAAAGAAGAATCAGACGGAGTCTTTTTTGCAGAGCTGAAGCAAGCTACCTTGTTAATATCAAACTTCAAAGTTTAACAGACATCTGGCTCATAACGACATATTTTGAACCACAATACCTGTGCCATGGAATTGCATTTAGATTAAAATTCAGTTTTCAGACTTTTGTGGTATTAAAGCCAAGAGATTCCTTAGGTTAAAAGAATTTTGACATTTCTTCCAAAGTAACTTTATTGCACAATTCATACACAAAGTTTAATATACTGGAATGTACTCAGCTATTAATACAATCTATAATGTTTAAGTTACAATTTCACATTAAACCTGCAAGAAATCTTCACTTAATGCAAGAAAGTTTAGTTTGTTCTAATGCCCCCCACCAACAGCTATTCATAGTAATTCACATTTTCAAGGCCTAGCTTCTGGAACTCATTGCCATGTCCCTGCCATGTCCTTTTCCTAAGTTATTTGCTAAATGTAGCACTTCAGACTAGATAATACCAACCAGTACCAAAATACTAGTTTTTTAGTGTTAATATACCTATTATCCCATATAACATACAGTACATATATTTTACAAGGCACACATTACAGTACCTACACCACAGCAGTGTGAATTACAGCAACTTAATTTAAAAAAGCTGTACAGAATACAAAGTTGACTTTGTCACTATTTAAATAACTTTGCATTAGTTTACATTATAATTGCAAGTGTCACGACACTGCAATTAACAACCTGTTTGCACCATTACAAAATTACATTTTAAGAAGTTCATGTAAGTGCTCAGCAGAAAGTCAACTTATAAAATCTCAGTTCAGAAGTATAATTATTGAAATACTTAAAAAATAAAGGTAGCTTGAAGCTTTAATTTAGATGCTCTTTCTGTTCCAGTGATATAAAAAGTTTAAAAAATTCAAAGGTTATTTTAAAGTTCTGAACGTGGACTAATGCAAGCTCAAAAAGCAAACAGAAACCAAACTGGTGTGTGATTAGGAATATTTGCAAACATCAGTGGAAAATCCCTGACCTTTAACAATTTTCAGCCCAAATAATAACTGCCCTTATGCAACCAAACAGTCCATATATTTTCTGAAGAATACCTCATTGATATCAAAGGATTAACAAAGGGAAAAAATTAGTTCTAAGCTATATACATTCATAAATGGATTTTTCAAAAGTTAAATACATATTTACAGACTGAGCCGTACTGGCTTTTAGATGATACACACCAGGAGAGTACGTTGCTTATCTGTCTTAATGTCTATGATAAATTTGACAGCTGTGCCGTACGTCAAGCTCAAATGGGTACCATATGCTATGCGCGTTCCTTAACAAATAGAAGTATGATAAGAGAAATTCCAAAGATAGGGGCCCCAACATAATTACATTATATTGTAGCCAATTAAGAAAAATAACCCAAATGTTCATATCTACGTGTGCATGTCTCTTACTTCAGAATCTGTCTGTGATAAAAGGCCTTAGCCTTATGGCATCATTGAATTTTAACAAGTACGGTAATTAAAAATGCAGTCTTACAGTAAGCAAGATCGATGCTGATATTCGCTTGAATTCTACACTTAAGTATTTCTCACTCAATAGCCTCAGGTTAAAAAGAGTCATATTGGTTAAAAAAAAATTAATTCTCTACAACAGCAGTTGATTTCCATAACACTATTTTTGGAAAGTAGCCTAAAGATGGTTTCCTGAATACTAACAATTTATTTTAGACTGTCTAAACTCAGTTCTTTAAAAATTTTACTCTGCTAGACATAAAAATACACTGTTGCACTCCAGTTGCGATATCCCTTTTCCCAAGTTGTAACATGCATATCTTGCTGCAGGCAAGATTATTATTAAAGTAGAAATTTCTCTCTGCTACATAAAAGCATATTGCACTTGTAGATACAAAGCACAGCACCCTTACTTAGATTATCACCTTATAACTCTTAGTATACCTTATACCTCTGATTTCATCCCTTCAAAAACTCTAAGAGAAGCAGATAAAAGCACAGCATCAGACTAAACTACATACATGGTAACTGCTAATTCAAATAAAGTCATTCTCTTCAGATACGCCTAATCCTTAAAAATAATTCTGGCTGTTCTTGATCAAAAAACTATAAAGAAACTGATTTACTTTTTTTAGGATTGTGTATGAAACTGTTTAATGTTCCCAAGCTAATAAGACTACGCTAAATATCATATTTAAAAATATTCTAAGAGATAATCTTGTTAGAAGAATAAAGTGAAGTGCACAAGTACATTTAAAGAGCTGCCTACACTCTCCAAAACAGGTGTAAAATAATTAATATTAAAACTCCTAACAGATCAGATTGAAATCAGTATCTGTAAACACTAAAAGCAGCAATAACTGGCTACTGAAGAACAGGCAGTAGGACATCTTCAAGTTTCAGCAGTAAAATTTCAAAAATAATCACTAGTGCTAATTCATCTTTATTCACATTTGTCATAAAACTGCAAGGGAGTGCTTTTAATGATAAGGACTGTGAAGTCAAGCCATCTGACATGGTTCATCTTCTGTAGCAGTGCACTGTGATGTTCAAACAGCAGTTAGCAGTTGTAGTTGTGCTGTTATAAATTGCTTCATCGAGTAGTCATACTGTTAATCAGTATTAAAAGTTGGTGTTAAAATAAACTTTGTTAATGATCAAAGAGTTTACTGAAAGTACAGATTAATAATTAAGACTGCACACACATACACTGTCTCATACACCCTGTGTTTTATAAGAGCAGTGTAGATTCACAGCAGCCAAGAAGAGAAGTAGAAGACAGACCATGGATGAACGACAACGAGAGGTAAAAACAGACGTTCGTGAAAACGAGAAGTTCAAGTGCTTCTGCTATGACGAGCTTGTGGCCAGTGTCAGGGTCTGTGAGGCTGGCCCACCTCATCTACCATGTTAAGTATATAAGTAGCGATATCGTCTTCTGTAGGTGCCTCTGAGACCACCCAAGAATCACTTGCCCCAGTCACTTGCCGACGGCAGACAGGACAGCTTCTGTGACGATCACTCCTGTTAGGAAGCCAGAGAAATGAGTATTTTTCATTGATGGTCTCTTCCTGGCTAAAAAAAAGCCAAAAGAGCCCCCAAACAAAAAAAAACCACAGAACCAGCAAACAACCCAGTGAGAACTTCAAGAGTGATCAGGTTAATCGGATGAGACCAACTATGTATTTTCTGGTTTAAAAACTGTTTCTTTGGGAGGAAGATCGGCCAACAATTCTGAATGTAGCTCCTTTCTTTGAGTGATAAATTTGGCATCGCGTTCTTTATAATCAAGTCTGCTCAGGTTAAAGAGAATGCACCTAGCTACCTGTCCAGAACATTTAAATGGAAATCCACTCTCTCAATTAATTCTTCCTATCTTTAAATACTCAGCTGAGATACTTCAGAAACCAGTCCCCATAAGCTTCCTGTATAAAGAGAAAAAGGAACCCTTTTTCTGGGTCATTCAGCCCACCAAAATTTAGAATTGATCCCTCAGGGTCCCATTCCCGTCCACCAACTAACTCAGGGATCCCAACAAATTATGCTTCTGAGCTGGGAGCCTCCGTTTTATGTCTAGGTTAAGAAGAGACGAACCTTAAAAATTGCATACCAAAAGAAGAATGGTACAACTGGAATTCATTATCCAAAGTAGAGTATAATCTGCTCTCCACAATTGCTAAACTAAGCCCTGTATGGCTGATAGATGTTAAAACATATTCCCAGAAAAGGGAGATGACAAGTTATACTCTAAGACCTCGTGATTTTTACTAGGTTTTTCACCTTGTGGGAGCATGGTGTTTATAAGAGTAACTTCCTTGATAGGCCTTTGAAAAAGCCACAAAACAAATTCTTACGCACAAATTATGTGATTTAAATGTAAAATCATTTGTATTAACTAGTCAAAAAAAGCCTTTAACTGAGAATACCTGTATCACCTAATGCTAGACTGCCAGAACAGCTGCCCAATCCTTCCTTGTATCTTTTGCATGGTCAGAGAAGAGCTACACTCCTCCACAAAGCAATTTTTCTCTCTCAGTTTGCGAACAAATGGTGTATCAGACAGATGCAGAAGCTGAAAAGCTGTTCTATGTTTACTGAAAAGCTGAAAAGTTTACTACGAAGCTGAACATATATTGTAAGATACATGTTATATGTAAATTTTAAGGTGTTCCTATTGGTAAGAAACCTTTTAAAAGCCTGATATATTTAAATTAGTAATTTGTATGCTATTTATTTCAAGTGAAAGCATAATAAATGGAATAAAATACCTTGCACAGTTATTTCCCAAGTGATAAGACAGTCCAGCTTGCCTTCATATTTGCATAGTCTTACAAACTATTGATTTTTTCCTTAAAAAGCTTTTTGTGAGCTTTTGTGAAGCATAAGCTGCCAGCTTCAGCATATACCCTGCCTTATCTAGTTTCCGAGCACAAATAATTCAATTTTCCAACAACAGAGATAAGAAATTACAAAACAAATGCTGAAAAGCATCTTTTTTCCAAAATGAAATTCTTCACAAGATGTTTACAATTTCTGAAATGCTTCTTTCCTTCTGCTGCAGTCTGATTTTACTCAAGCTTGTTAGCTTGCAAATATCTTCAGACACTGAATTACATGGGAACTAAGGAATCTGTCAGACCAAACTGAAACATGTCAGATAACCAGCACATACTATAAAATAATGAATATTCTTTGATATGCATTACCATTTATCAATGCATTTCTGGCAGAAACTATGAGCACACGGCAAGATTAAATCAGCACGCCCATCCATGCAGATGCAACATTCCTCTTCGTCTGTCAACTGTTTTACCCTGCAGAAGAGAAGACAGTGTTTTCTCCCAGATAAATAATGAGCTTTATAGTTATGCCCTAGTAACCACACTAGTTACTATGTTTTTCATAATAATTAGAGATGGACAGAAAGAAACACCTGTGCTTATTTGCAAGGAACACGTAATTTTGTGAATGGACTAATTACATCATCCCAGCCTACATCAGCAGACATAGCCTCAAACCACCAACAAACAGCAGTAAACAAACTAAACCAAGTTAGAATATGCATTTATATTTTGTGTCATGTGCTGCTTTTGGTGTTGCAAAGGGCTATGCAAATCCTTTTTCGCATCAACAAGGAAGTGTAAGAAGTTGTAACTGTCACATATCACATGACTGGGCAAAGGCACAGAAACACTGTTTACATTAAAGGCAGGAGACAGAACTGCTTTCACAGTGTCAGGCTGAACTATTTCATAATGAACTTTCTCAAATTTCTGTGTACTGGCTTATATCCTAGATAAAAACAGGCATGTCGAGAGGATCGCTACTAGAACGCACGTTCACTAATTTCGCATGCCATCAAGAGCTAAACTGCTCATTAGATTGAAAAGGCTGAGTTTAGCCTGCAATACACTCCTTCCTCATGATTGTTCCTCCAAATTAGGACTCCCTCTCAAACTGACTGCTACCACAGCTTTTCAAGCTAAGCTGCTAGGTGTTCTTGTTTGGGGGGGTGGGGGTTGGGAGGGGAAGAAGTTTAAAAACTACACCACTCCCCAGAACAGACATTTTCATTTTATCTGTCTTCATTTTTTCCCCCCAGATAATGGATATGTGTATCTAAAATTCCTAACAGTAGTATCTGTGCAATATTGCACACTTGACTTCTCAAGTGTGAAAAGTAAGAACCCTCAGCTTTCATTGCTCTAACTAGACATGTAAAGTTCCCTAATTTTATAGCCGTGGCTCACTTTCAAGACAGCCAAGTAGGTGTTCTGGTTTTAGATTTTCCAAAAGTCCTGATTTGGGAATCCCTTCTGTGAGTTGGGGCACAGAGGTGGCATTTTAGAAAGAACGGCATTTCAGGAGAGACAGTCCACCTTAATGACTATTGACCAGACTGCTTTTGCTTAGGTATCTTGGGAGCTTGTCAAATACAGAGTAATTTTTTAACTGTACGGATTAGCCAGCTAATGAACAGCAATTTACATGCTGTTGTTTTATACTTCAGTAGGTCCTTGGGGTTTCCTTTTCAATTTCCTTTTTGAGAAAATACTTTAGAATGCTAGGAGATTTGTTGGTAGTATTACAGATGGTGACTTGCGTGCAGTGAGGGCAAGGTTTCCAAAAAAACCTATCTTTTGATTAGTTCACTATGTTCTTTGGACTTACGCCCTTTCACTTCCCTTCCTCATGCAACTCTGAGTACTAAGTTTTGATAACACTTCATTTTTTGAGACTTGCTGATGTATATACAAGCAATTACACTTAAAACGGATGCCCTATTTATAAAGTTTCCGGAACCTAAGATTTAGCCATAGGACTAAGTTTCTGAAGAAATTGTAAAATACAAGAGTGATAAACTAAGGAAATGCTTGCCTCTTTATTATCAGAAAGCATAGAACACTTACGGATATTTTGGAATGCTCAAATAGGAAGTGGATGTTCTGGAGAAAGGGGGTGTTATTCCAGTGGAAGAAGTTAAGATAAGAAGAAGAATGAAACAGATAACATTTTCTATTTTTGAACAGTGACAGCTAGCTTTTGCAGAGCTGAAAAATCTCTAAAGGTGAGAAGAATTTAGGCAAATGGGAGGATATAATGTAAAAACAAATAGAAGATTTCCTCAGTGTAGAACAGGTACTTCAGCCTGTATCTTCCTTCATGACTTGAAAAACTCGGGTAAGATACAAGCTTACTAAACTCCGGCATATTACCAGCGTATTAGAAAAGTATACACGATTTTTGTTGTTCTTTGTCACTAATGCTACCTCAAGCAATGAAGTTTACAAATGTGAAGGATGCTCATCACCCCCATCTCAAAGTGTGAAAACTGAAAAAGAAACTCACCTAGGAAATCTTGTATCTACTCATTGACTTCAGCAACATATGAAGTTGTTTTGCTAAGATCTGGGGTTTTTTTTTGTTTGGTTTGTTCGTTTGAAGTAAAATGCCAGATATACATGCGTTCTAGCATAACCGTATGTCTTTGAGAAAGAGCAGGAAAATATACTTTCACAAATACGTCCACAATTTGCTACCTATTTCTAGCATTTTAATAACTCAGAACGGCCAATAATTTAAGATTACTTGTTCCCAAACAAGAGAAATAGGAAATTAAATGAAAATGACACATTCTTCAATCTACTGACTTGGAAAAAACAGTGGGCTCTACCTGTTCAATGACAACATAGCCGACTCCTTTCTCATTCTACCAGCTGGCCCGTGACATTCTAAAGACAGTTAACGAGCTCGGCAACATGTTTTGATAAAAATATCTGGCTACCAGCTCTTCACTGGCTGATATAGAGAACTATACTACTTAACTACTTTTTCTTGTAAAACCTACCTCTACCTCACTTAAAACCGAGTCGGAACTCTGAACTAATTCAGAAAGCTAAAAGTAAGGAATCACTGGTAGAAACATTTCCACACAGGGAAAGGGTGACAAGCTTCTTGCTGTTATGTTCAGTTTGAACTGAAGTTATTGCAGGTGTTGACCTCTAGTTTTGCTTTTCCTCTAGTTAACAAAGCAGGATGTCAACATGTGCGAGACAGTTCACATTTTTCCAGTCTTACAAGTTAAATTATTATTATAATTGATGAGTTTCCAGTGGCAACAGATGGGAACCTTCACATGCCAAAATGTAAAAAGAGGAAGAGAAAGTTTAAGTGGAACAATAACAAAATCTGTTTAAACAAACACTGTCAAACCCCCTAGATTTGTTGCTGCAGATGATTCCATTTCCTCCCGTTTCCTTATTCAGGAGATTCACCACATGCCATGTTTGTATTATAACTGATCATTAAAACGATTGTTCTGAAGCCAAGGTCTGGTAGCGCCGACAGAATTTCCCCAAGTACACCATTGCTCTCCTGGTACAAGAGGAGTGGTGCTATTCATGTTTGTGATGACAGAAAGCCTGCGTCTCCCAAGAGCATGCAGTTTTGAGCTTTAGGTGTCTGTAGTTCAGGTTTTACACACAATTTCCAAAATATGTTGTAACTGTGGGCAGAAGCTAGAGTATATCAAAATACCTTCCCATCCACAGGCTGGCTTGACAAGATGACACAGACAGCAAACTCTCATCAGCTTCCTCAGAAGTACCACTCTGTGCAAGAACTCCTGCTGCTTGACTGGTGATGTCTTTATAAAGTTGAATGAACTGATATAAGTTCAAGATTCTGGAAGCTTCCACGATGCCACTTGTTTTATTTATCTTAAGATATAAGAATTATTTACAATTACATATCAGATTTTTACTGGACATTGCTCAAAATTCTTTTAATGCACTGCAATTCTCATGGCAGTAGCCAGCTTCCCAAGCATCCATCACTATGTTAGCAAACTGCAGTCTGCTTCAATAAGAGTTAAGGCATGCAAACACAGCCATTTCATCATGAGGAATACCACAGTTAGAACTACATTTTAAGGGCGAGACAACTACCATCACTGCTCAAATGGATTAAGTTGTGAGTAGTGACCCAACGCCTAAAAAACTGGGCTAAAATTAGAACAGAATAATCAGTCATTTCATATTTGAACTTAAAATAGCCTACAATGATGGCTGCCTTAATGAAAACTAAGAGCAAACAGAAAATTACAAACTGTTAGTTTCAAACAAAATTTGAGAGTTGGCCTGATTGAAACTGTGTGTTAAGATTGCTCAGTAGATTCAGGATCACTTAGGGACGTTATTTGATAGGACACAGAGGGGAAAAATCTCCTCCTTAGAAAGAGCAAACCTAGGAAGTTCTGTCACAATCTTCAAACTAAGTTAAACACTTAACTTTTTAATTGGCTTTCTAAGGAATCAGAATATATACAGTTACACTAGCTCAGCTAATAATGCTTGGAATTGCTGACTGACTTCTACTACTATCAAACTATATAGTTCCCAGTTTGTTGTACTATTTGATTACCATGGCTTACCTCACAAATCATCTGAATTTGTAACTAATGGGCTGTAAGCACTCCATGGGAATATACCACTCCTTTAAACTTAGTTACGAAAATGTTTTCATTAACCTGCTTTTGGCAGAAACTTAGAATTTAGACTTAATTTATCTCAAATAGTATCCTTGAGTACATCATCTGCACCAAAATATATGTAGCAGGTGTTGGATTTCACCAGTAAAAGTAACAGTTCTCAAATATCTGTACACAAAATGCCCCAGCAAATTAAAATTTTCAACAATCTTACTTTAGTACATATTATCCGGACGACCACCTTCCAGAAAGCAGAAGAATCAGACCCAGGCTGCACTTCAAATAACAGATGTTTGTCTTGTCCAGAAGCCAATTTTGCAGTACTGAAATAAACAAACATCAGTTTTACAACGTGCGCTAGACATGCAAAGACCAGCAACCTCAGCCACTGCGGTATTATTTATCATTCACCTACCTCTTTATCCTTAAAGAGATTTTTATCAATACCACTCAGAGACATGAAATCAAGAGTAATGAACTTATGTCCTTAAATATAAAATATAGTCCATTTCACTTTAAATTGCACAGTAAATTTCAGAAAATGATGTGCAAGTCTTTTGATCCAGCAACAGTAAGGAAGTGTCCTTTACAGACATTTTGATGTATATATACTTTCACTCTATTACAGTAATCACACAATCTTGTGGTCCAATCTAAAAAGGTTATTTCCTTACCATGTATATAAAAATAAAGCATGCAAGTATCAACACATGCACATGAGGTGTAATTTTGTTAGTATATATTAATGAAGCAGTCAGGTGAAAGCTTCAGGTGACCCTGAGATTTTGGGGTTTTAGCATATTTTTTTAATGGAACACTGACACAAAGGTCTATTCCACATGATCAGAACAAGCTACATTACATTCAAGCTGAAATGTAAAGAAATAAAAAAACCCCAAACTTGAATAACAACGCTATTTTGGAGCTAAATATACTGAGATACGCTTAGATTCTCAGGCAAAACACGAAGTCATGTTCTTCAAAATCTATTTTTGTGTCTACCCAGAAGACAGCTATCTGTTCTTGAAGGTCATTCATAAAAGTATGACACTGTACAAGACAATTTTTCTAAACTGAATACAAATTCACATTATAGTTAAACATCACAGGCTACCAAAAGCCACACACTACAAAGCCCCTTTTCAGGATGTACATTTCCACTTTATATCACTTTATACCACAAATACCGCGTAAAAAGGACAACACTACTTTTTTGTTCATTTCTTTTTACCGTCATGTATCCGTCAAACACAAGGCAGGCTATGTTATGCAGCCTCTTGTTTGGGATTTCCTTGGTCACTGGTTTCAGATAGTAAGGCATGTCACATATTTAATGAGGAACAGCATTTTGCGACCACATAGGTGGGAGAGAAAATCACAAACAGTCCTGTCTCAGGTACTGCCTTCCTAGTGCAGCCGTACTGTCTTTATAGGGCTCCTATTGCTGCTTCCTACCAAAAGCGATGGGCAGAAAGGAAGCAGCAATGCATCTGCAGGTGTCTGGCGGAGCTGGGGAGAGTAGGGGAGACAGGTAGGTAACACTAACAAAAAGATCCTGCTAAACATCTACCTGTTGTGAACTTCTAAGAGAGAAGCAACACTTGCTAGAAGAAAAGTATTGGAGAAAAGTGAATTTAAGGTGGCGAAATGGCTTTGGTTTTGAAGTGTAACTACAACCACCATAGAAATTTGAAGAACTGAAGGAAACAATTCAAAACCAGATGGCCAGTTCTGGCTTAGCCAGCACAGGAGAATATATTGCACACAAGGTCTCTATAAAACATGAAAAAAGAATGAAACAAAGTAAGGCTTACACATCATTAAGTTCAGCTACTCTTCCCAGAAACTCTTCATACGTTAGGAAACCACTTTCTTGAACCAAAGAGGCATGCTTTGCTACTTTTTCTGGCAACTTGTTAATTACAGTTTGTGTGTGGTTTGAAATTTGTTGACCCATGGTGAAGCTCTTCACCTCAGTTCCGTAGAAAGAAGTTCTCATTCACTTGGAGAGTCTCTGCTAAAAATATTTTAGAGAGTTACATTTGTGTGTTTTATGCATGGCTACTCCCCCATTTTCTTTCAGTGTAAGAGTTTAGCTGCACACTATCCAGTCTAATTTTTCTACCGTAACACAACTTGAACAGTCAAATCAGAAACAAAGCAGAGCACTTTGAAGAGACTGGAAGTGGCATTAACAGTTTATGAAAAATGTATTATTTTGCTTACAGCAATACTTATATTAATAACAGCGATAATTTTTCAGGCAGATTTTTCAGCAACTGCAACACACACATATACACAACAAATACATCCAATGGGATGGAAAAGAAAATCATAAGATGGCAAAGGTAATTTATGACAATCTCTATTTTTCCTAAACATTTGTCCATGTGAAAGTCAGAATGTCTACAAATAAGTGTATCAATGTATGTCTATACGCAGACGTTACATTAGGAATTAGTTTTCTTCCATCAGACTGACACCAGCAGAGCAAAAGAACTCCCACAACATTCTTAAACTGGCAAGCCAAGAAATCCATGTCCGTATAAACCAATTTAGAAATCTCCCTGCCTGCACAAAACACTAAACTTTAGGGTGTCACAGAACTGACTTGCTCAAACCTCTCCAGCTTCAACTTACTTCACCTTTCCTTGGCACTCGCATCTCTTTCCCCAAAAGGGAAGGACCTATCCTAAGGATCTACTCTGTGCCTTCTGATTCTACTCTACGCCTACGCCTTCTGATTCTGAGTCCTTATCCATTTCCTCCCCTTGATCCCTTTCATTTGACATTCCCCCCAAATTTCTCTTTGCTCTATGTCTTCAAATAGCAGAGGTGTGCAAATTACTTATATCTGTACAGAGTTTGTCACATGTAATGCAAACCATTCTTGCACCCTTTTAAGACTTCTACAGATAGAGGTCTGCAATGGCAAGGTAATTGCAGAACATCAGTCTTAAATATGTAATAATCTGAATCTAGGTGCATTACAAACACCTTATGAGGGACACTGCAGAAAAACACAACTTCATCCTGCAGGTACAGATAGCCGCGTTGGGGCAGAAAACTGCACAGGAAGATGGTCTAGAGGTGCCAAGATCTTGCCATGGCATAAGAAAAACACGGCACACGTCAGAGCATTCTAGGAACTATTCTGGTATTTCACACAAGAATTTAATGTTGAACTTTTGACCAATTCCTAGTCTGGGACAAATGCGTTCCCACTCAAGCCACTTTTCTCCTTCCAAACTACCCTCCAATCATGTCCTCTCCCGCTATCAAGGCCTTGTGCTTGGTGAGCACAGGCCCCGCAGATACACTTGAAGCGCCAACTCTCCATGGCACAACCTTTCTCCCTTCGACGACCGCTCATCCCCTGTCTTCCATTCCAGTTTCAGTCTGCTCCCTCCAGCGGAACCACGGCCTGAGGGCAGGAGCAGGCGCCTCAGGGTGTGAGCTTACCCAACTCAGTAAGGCAAGGGCGCACCACTGAAAAGTTTTGGGGGAAAAGGAAAAAAAAAAAGCAACCCTGCAGCGATCTTTGCAGCAGTGTTCCCTTTCGCACGTCCTTCCCCACCAGAAAGCCGCCGCTGGACCGGGTGTACCCCCAGCCTTCCCGCCCTCCCCGCTGAGGCGCAGCGGCCGCTTTCACTCGACCGTTTAACCGCACTCAACGGCCGGGCGCGAGACAGGCCGCGCGCACAAGCCCGGCTGCGTCACGCGCGCACCGCGGCGAGAGCGGGGT
>VZSF01007823.1:250941-318271 GCA_013398295.1 Chionis minor | reverse complement strand
CGCGCACCGCGGCGAGAGCGGGGTGGGGGTGAGGTGGGGCGGGGCGCGGTCCGGTCCCCACATCACTCCCCGCGGCCGCCCTGCCCGCCGGGAACCGCCGCCCGCCCCTGCCCGCCCCGACGGACGCGGCTCGGGGAGGCNCTCCCGGCGCGGGTGGGTGACGTCAGCGCGCGGCTCGCGCGGTTGCCAGGAGACGGCGGACGCGGGGCCCGCCCCGGCTGCCATCCGGGCTGGCGGAGCGCTGCGGGCCGCGGGGGCGGCGGGCCGCGCCGGAACGCCCTTTCTGTTCTGCAGTAGGAACGGAGGGAAGAGCCGTTTTCTTTTCAGAAAAGTGGTACAGTGGTACTGTGGTAGCTCGAGTGGCCAAAAGGGCGTAAGTTTTCCACAGCCGGGCCTCGCTGCGGCCTCAGCAGATGCCCACCCAGTGCTGCACGGCTGAGTTCCCAGCGTCTGAAGGGACGTAAGACCACATCTGCTGCTCCTTTTCTGTTAGCTCCAATAAATAGAAATTTGAATGATGCTGAAGGGAGTCCGAGTGCCTGCCTTGGTGGGATCGTCACAGGCCAGCAACTGCTGGTGCAAAACACACACACAACACGCACACCCTCACCCCCATGACAGCCGAGGTGGGGGAAGCGACCCCCCCGGGTCTGGTCCGTGTGCAGGATTCGGGAGCTGGATGTGTGCGGAAAGGCACACGGTCACTGACCTTTTTACAAAAAAACCCCCAACACCCATAAATGATAACAAGCCGTTTAGGAAGAGAAATCGCAGAACGTCCTCTAGGTCATCCGCATCCTGATGCTTCAAGGTTTAATTCTAGAGGGGTTTTTTTTTTTTTCTGTTTTGTTTTTTAATTTAAAGAGGAGAAAAGGAGTAGTACTTCCCCTTCCTGCCTGCTGCTGTTCACACATAGATACATGTACTTCCCACGATAAAGGCACCCCTGTATTCCAGACAGGGATTGGGCTGGACTGGGAACCTCACTGTATTTCCTGCAGGCCAACCACCCCTTTCGCCTAAGGTCAGCAAACATCTGTAGGCTCAGTGTGGGAATCCAAACAGTGTCACTGTCAAATGACTAGTACAAACTGTGATCTCCTGCTACATGGAATGAATTATTTGTCCAAGATACTTGAGCATATTGCGACTTCTGAGACATCAAGGAACTTCATAGCTGTTGAGAATGTCTCATTAAAAAAAAAAAAAGCACAACACTTGAGAAGAGTCAAAAACACAGTGAAGAATTTCTCTTAAGTTTCTGCTGCTACCAGTTAAGGGTTTGGTTTTTTGACACTTTATGTCTAGAACTTAAATAAAAGTTTCTGGTTTGCTTTGTAGTGGTACATCCCTTGCAATTCTAGTAAACAATGAGCAAGAAAGTTTTGTACTTTCTAATTTGAATGTGACTGAGTAGTTCTCATTATGTACAGGCACTATCACATACAGTATTTGTTGATTGGTACTTACAACTAGCTTTTATTGCATACAGAACAGTGTAACAGGTTCCTTTTAGCCTTTGTAGTGTTGGCATAAATTGTGTAATGAAAAGGTGGGGCAGATCAAACTATGTGCATTGGCCAGGTATCAGTGTGAAGGTCAGGATGAAAACTGTCTGAGTTTTTAAGATGCGTCATAAAACAAGACATTTACAGCTTAAAGCAATATCTTATTATATCAGCTAGTATAGATTTTTTAGAAAGTAAACACTTCAAGGGAAAAAAAAAAAGCCCTTATTTAAGTCTAAAACAGAAGCAACAAACTTTCAGGTGGAGTGGAACTAGAGAACAATTTTCCAAATTTCTTTAGGTGTGAGTGAGACAATCTGAGAGAAAAGGAAGTTTATACTTGTGGAACAGAGGTAGTATTGGTAGGAGAGTAAGAGAAGTGAAAATTAACTCTTGGTGGTGGGGAGAAGAATAGAGAAATAGGTAATTTCTAATACAACACGGAAAGAGAGCCGGAAGGGAAATTATAGTATGTCACAAAAAAGTCCAAAATTACCTGGAATCCACTAGTGTTGCCTGTGTCCTTAATCCTGTTTGCTGTTCTGACTCCATCAGGACAAGTGTTGGATGTAGCCTTTCCTGATGGCCTTATTTCTGCTGTCTACTCTCACTGCTCATACGCATAGAGTGCTTTTATTCAGGTTGCCAAGAGAGATACGTGGCATTACTGCAGTATTTTGCAAAGACAGGAATTACTTAACTTAGTGGGAATGCTGTATCTAGTGCTTTCCTCTGTTGCATCTTTTTCTGCTGAAATTCTGTTGATGGACACCTGAAATTAGTGGTATTGAATCACAGTCTGTCTGTAGTAGTATAGCTTTAATGGCAGTGGACTGCGTATCAACACAGTCCAGACTCCTGGAGCCATTAAGTATTTCTGAGCTATCCAAAAAACAAAAAAAAAGTAAAATTTTTTTAAAAAGAGAAAAAGAAGAGAGAGAGAGAAAAAACAAGAAACAACACAGGGAATCTCTAAGTATGCTATTAGCAGTACACTATAACTCGCTATCAAGTAGAATATATAACCACTGGGCAATTTTTAAATTTTTGTGAATCAAAAATGTGAAAATTCATAACCCTGTATCATACACTGTAGAAAACACAACATAGGTGAGCAGTTCTATTGCTATTTTATTTAAGACTAAGTTTTTCAAGCTACTTGATCTAAAAAGAAATTTCCTTTGCCATAATAACCTCCTTCACATATAAAAATAAGTTATATAAACCACTTATTCAAGAATGTATTTGATAAATTGTTAGTGTTGTTCTTTTATAACAACTAATTACTTCTGTCAGATTAAGGTTATATGAGCTGTTTTTACTGTGAGACAGTTTTAACGAGAATAAATTGTCCAGACAAACATATCTACCATACTTTATTTTTTTATGAAGTACTGTAAACATCCCATGCCACTTGAGATCTTTATCATGAAAGCCACGCTTAAATACACACAATAGATCTTAAATATAACTGTTGAGTTCAAGGTTTTTTCTCCCCCTGCCAAAGAGCTGATGCAGAAGAATGATAAAGATTTTAATAAATAAAACAGTAAATTATGATATGATGAAGATATCTAAGAAAGTTATTCATTGCTGCATGAATAAAAATATATATAAACATCAGCATTGGTGTACCCTTCTGTGGGTATTTGAATGACAGTGGGTTGAGCCTTTGGTTTTTTACTCAGTTGTAAACAGACTTATTTCTTCTGTTTGTAAACAGACCTTTCTGAAACAGTATGCAACTACTTAATGGAAATAAGATAATCTACATGAGGAAGAGCTACATTATCATCCTTTTATTTTAGACATTGTTAGCAGATATCCTCCAGCCAGATAAAAACCCCCCTTTTCATTATATATTGATCTGAATTCCATGCAAATAGTTAATACGCTACATGTAATTAATAGCATATTCCAAATTACTTCTTTATTATAGATGAAAAATGATCTGTAATGTGGATTTTTTGTTTATTTCAAGTAAATGAGATACCATGTTCTTCTGCAAGAGCATTTATAGCTAAAGATGTAATTATTAAAAAACCCAAGTTTTCATATGTTAAGATAGAGAAAATATTCATTCATGAGTACTTACAATCAACCATGTTTAAAATTATTGCTAAGTTCTGTGTGCTTCGTTTTATATTTCTATCAAGAAGTGTACATGCTTCCCCTTAAACTTCTGCTTCTAGACATTTTACTGTAGCTTCAGGCTTGGGTTTAGACTCTTCTACATTTTTTCCATTATTCTTTGTTTCCTTCTCAGGTATTTTGTCTTTTGAATTAGCCTCTTTGAGAGCAGTAGTTTCAACCATTTCTTTTTGCTGATTCTTGTTTGAAAATGGGAAGGTTTTCTTGTACCTTTAAACAGAAAAAAGGATAGTAAAGCACTATCACAGTGCATACCAAACACTGACATAGTTTGGTAGTATCACTCAAGAAATAAAAATATCTAGAATTAAGTTTCTTTGCCATACTCATCCAAAAGTCTCACACAGAATAGTGGCATGCTAGATCATTGTGCTTTTTGAAGCAGTGTGCTTTTTAAAGAACTATTTTTGTATTTTTTTAAGAAACAGACAATGTACATTCAGGATTTGTGGTAGATAATGATAAAGCTAGCTGCACTAGGATGTGAGAAATGCACACAACTTTTTGATCCAATTTAATGATGCACTGTGTTGAAGATCTTTATGCATGACAAATGAGCTCAACAACTATTTTTTTTCTGAACACAGTCATAGTCCAAGGATAAAAACTTTTACCTTGACATAGAAAGAAACAAGAATGAAGCTGCATAAAAAGGCTTAGCTACAAACAGATGCACACTTCAGCGTTGCTACTTTGGCACGCTTGGAAATGTTTCACACTAGGCATGACTGACTAATCTAGAATAGGCAGTATTTGTCTTTGGTTCCTTTCCTAAAGCAGGGAATAGCAACAGCAAGAACAAAGTTTATTGGCATAGCAACACAGTTTAAGATTTTGTTCTTTGTGATACACTGTTATGTCATTATCACTACTTCTCTGCTCTTTAGCTATATATTTAAAATATTCATTGGTTGTACTCCAGGAGTTAACTCAGTCCAAGAGAAAAAAAAAGAAAAAACTTACTTTTTGATATAGCAGACTGCCAAAACAACTGAAATAATGAAGAAGATGACTGCCAGTACAAGAAGTGCAGTGGGGATACCTAGAGAAAAAAGTGAGGTAAGCATAGAGTTTTTATATGTACTTAATTCTGACTTTCGGAAGGCTCATGTGCATAAATCCAGATTCTTCTTACAACAGCCTAGTATGAGGCACATAAACATCAACTCAAGAATAGAGGTATTAGGAATCTCAAAATGTTAGTAACTCCTGCTCATTTTTTCAAGAGGGACTAAAACAGGTATTTAGGCAATCTCTGACAGATGTTTGTCTAATTTGCTCGTTGGAGGGTTTTTACAATCTGCCTAGAGAACACATTTTTGTGATTAACTGTCTTTACAGTTAGAATGCTTTTCCTCATATTTAGTCTATTTCTCAGCTGCTGTATATTAGGATTACTTATTCATACTTCGTATCTCAAGAACACCTCCATACTTGGTGAACAACAATTCTCCTTAAAATTTTCTTGGCTCCTTTTTTTTTTTAAGAGATTGATAAGTAATAATAAAGTAATATAAAGTAATAAGAAATTTATTTACCCCAACTCAAATTAACCAGAATGAACTTCCACCATTTCATATTAAAATATTAGCAAAAGCTATAAAATAAGAACTTACTTCTACTTAAAAGTTATTTAAAAATCATCTACCTTATAAGTTTTGCTTTTGCAAAACCAGAACACTCCTGCCTCCAGGTTTAGCTATATCAAAATGGATGCTGGAGTAGCAGACAAAAATGGCAGTAAACAGTTTTACTACTAACATCTACGCAACTAGCTCTTCTGATTAAATAGCTACTATATATGGCCTTTACCTCCAAAGACAATAGTGTCATTCTTAAAGGCAGCATGGGAAGTGTAGTTAGGAGAGTCAATTGGTGAGTATTCCTCTGGCATTTTTGTAGTAGTCGCCTCTGTTGGTAATATAGTTTCAGTTATACATATCACACGAAATTTTATATTTTTCAGGGATTGTTCTGACTCAGTCACATTGGGCACTTCTGTGATGTTCTCAGTCAAATCAGTGCCTGAATGTGCAGTGAAGTCCGTTGGTGCACTTGATGAAGGTAGTATGGTTGTAGTTGGATCTGGTTTGCACGAATTAATGCGAATATCTGCAGCAGGAAAAGGAAATACAGAAGAGTTGTGTTGGATGTTAGTTTTGTACTTACTGTACACACGTTTATTGAAATTGTTCTCAGCCATTCCCTTCTGGAAATTATTATTTTATTCACAAAAGCCTTACCCAGATCAGGCGTGCCTATTTCAAACACGTGGCTACAACCCAGATTACACATCTTTTATCATTACTCACATAGTTAAACACTTTTTTGAGTAGGTGTAGTGCTCATTTTGTAATTGCATACCGATGACAAGATTCCTCCTGAAAAATACTTAGGATACTAAGGCATATAAAAACCCAATAATATGACCTCCTGCAGAGCAGGTGACTTAACTGCAGATCCAAGATTAAAAAATATTTCTATTACATTATGTATGTGTTCAAAACATATGCATTCACTGTTGATACTTGGAACACTACTCTGATTCCTGGAAACAAAAGTAGCCCATAAAAGTCTCAGGTAAACCAGGCACCAGTTTCCAATAACGTGACATGATTCTAATGGGGGCTAAAAAGAAACAAACTTGAGGCACACTCGGAAATCAAGTCATTTAAGTGATGTGAATATTGTCTATATAAAAACTTGGGTGCAAGTGGACTTTTACACATAAATGCGAAAGCTGAGTTCCGAATCAAGTTCATGTGAAAATATGAACATTTTTCTTTTCTAATGAAGTTCTATATTCTGTTAAGCTATAAAAATTTCACTACAGTAACAAGCAGATTACAACATAAATAACAGGGAAATGACGTAGGTACTGTTCTCCAAATGAATCCCCATGGGAAGTCTGATGATGCAGTTCCATTCACAGAATAAACAGCTAAATGACGGAGGCTTTTCACTTTTTCCACTACAATTTCCATGTGATTTTGGCATTTCTTTGGCATGAAGAAAATTGTCAGAATGAGCTTCTGCCAAATATTTTGGGTAAGAAATGCCTAGAACAGGCAACAGTTTGGCAATCAACATAAAGAAATGCAGAATCATTTCAATGTTAAATATACATTACTTAAGTTATTTTCTAACCAGCTTAACCAGCGTAACCAGCAAGCTTAACTTTCTTCACATCCTGTAACAGTGTAATTTTTTTGAATTAAAGCTAAACAAGGCAAGTAATTTGGAATTGCTTGCTACCTCCTTAGTATTACCCAACCTACTTGGCATTTCTGATGCAGAATGACAAATATTCCATGCACTGAAACATCGTGTTGCAAAGGAACAGAAGAAATAACAGTACCAACTGTAGAAGAGTAGCTTCTTTTAGAGCATGTGGCCTGAGTCCTATTCATCTGTGCATTCATCAATAAAAGCTACGGACTACAGAGAGAAAAACTAATTTAGCCCAATCATGTAATTTTTAACAACAGGTTAGGTGATAAGTCAGTTTTTAATGGTGCTTTCCCTCTGCAGTACTTTCTTACCAGCAGTCAGATACTCTGTAAGCTGACTACTACTATTACCTACCCTCCTTCACTAAAAAGGCACAGGATCATGAACAAAGTCCCACCGGTGAAGGCATGGCCTTCTCCCTGACAGCTTTATCCTCAGTCTGTTTGTAAGTTCTAATGTTCACAGTCACCGGGCATTGTCTTAGGTCTTTACATCTTTGCATGCGCATATCTTGCATATCCATCTTTCTCCTGCTCTTTCCAACCCTTGTTCACACATCTTTCCTGAAAAAAATTCAGGGTTTTGTACATAATCTCCTGCTCTTGTTATCTAAAACTCATTGGCAAGGTCTAGGGGTTGATTAGAAATAATTTATTCATCCTGTATATGGTCTAATTATTGGGATGGTTGCTACATAATAACCATAGATACAGGACACTAGCATGAACACAGTGCCTCAAGTTAAATAGTTATTTTTAGTTAATACCACAGAAGTCATTAAGAAAAAATATTGATCTATTGTGATGAGAAAATCTAACATATCAAGGCCCCAGTTCCACTGTTGTATCTTCAGTCTGGGAATAGACACTCAAGAATGAGGGGAAGGACGTGTCTTTTCACACATAGGATGGCTCACATTAAAGGAAGCTGTTTGATTTTACTTACAACAGATTGGGAATCTAGTTAATTTTCTGGTTTCTCAGCTGTTCTAGCTTCTATTTTAATTCAGTTTAATGGATACATTTTCTTTTATCAAAAAACCATTCAGCTTTTCCTGAAGTACCCCACTCTTGGTCTTTTTGCAAGAAAATACACGCCACACACAGGACAGCCTTGTTAAAGATTTGTTTCACTGTATTTCAAATTAACATGCCTAAATAATCAAAGCATATTAAGAGCATTGTCCTGAATGCTAAAAGCAACTATTCTTAAGAGCTTTCATGGCAGCACCAAATTATTAATTCAGATTATCTGAATTTACCTTTTGTATTTCTTGGAAGCTTTTTTCCCCTAGAGAGCTAAGTATAGCTCGACACCACTTAAGACTGGCGGGAAAAGGCCAACAGATTATAAGAACTCATTCACTTGGTATGACTTTTTCATGCAGATATGAAAAAAAACCATAAAAAACCCACAAAACCACACAAATTGTAGTTGTCACACTTACATACCTGAGGAATTGAAGCAGTAAACGTTAAATAGTTTAGAGGGTTCAGCACGCCATGTCACTAGTCCAACTTTGCCCATACCACATTTCATGTTGGATGTTATTCGAGGAATGGCAGCAAATCCATCTCTCACCCATCCATAGCTACAATAAAAAGCATCAGTCCTTTTAATATTAGATTTATTACCAGCCTCAGATGTGTGTAAAGGCTTTCAGTAAAGGTAATGAGACACCAGCTGATGTCATATACCTGCACGTTTCAAAGCCATGTTTCAAAGCCTTTTCAACTTGGTCTTTATTTGCCAATTGTAGATTCAGTTGATTACATGCATTACTTGCTCCTGCTAAATTCACTTTCTCCTCAAGATAAATTCCTACACCTGTGATCCTGCAAGGTGAAAGAGTGAAACCTGTAATTTAGACATAAATGTTCAAGGTTAGTATTTGAATATTGACATTTAGTCCTCATGAAGAATTTAAGATCACATTCAACTAAATTGAATAGTGTTAAGTTTCTAGCTTGAGAATAGTAGAAAACTTATTTCTAGCAAAAAAGACATACTTTAAAAATAGAACACAATAGTCTAGAATTTCAAGAGGTTTGGCTGTTATTAGACTAAATGCATACGCAGTGGGCATTAGGGCCACAAAGATGATTACGGGGCTGGAGCATCTTTCTTATGAGGAAAGGCTGAGGGAGTTGGGTCTTTTTGGTCTAGAGAAGAGAAGACTGAGGGGGGATCTCATAAATGTCTACAATTACTTAAAGGGAGGGTGCCAGGAGGAGGGGGCCAGTCTTTTTTCAGTGGTATCCAGTGATAGGACAAGGGGCAATGGGTACAAACTCAAATACAGGAAGTTACATCTCAACTTGAGAAGGAACTTCTTTACTTTGAGGGTGGCAGAGCACTGGAACAGGCTGCCCAGAGAGGTGGTGGAGTCTCCGACTCTGGAGACATTCAAAACCTGCCTGGACACCATCCTGTGCAACCTGCTGTAGGTGATCCTGCTCTGGCAGGGGGGTTGTACCAGATGATCTCTAGAGGTCCCTTCCACCCCTTAACATTCTGTGATTCTGTGATTTGAATTATTACCTGCAGTCAGTTTCTTACTAAAGGCACTCTTATTTGTCATACTTATTCATGCAAAATGGGAAATCAGACAGGGTCTTTTCCCCTTTTAAAAAAAAATTAAAATTATAAAACTAACAATTGCACTGAGGCACTGATTCTGTCAGTACACCACTCATCAATATGAGGGCCATCAAAGGTATTATACATAATTTTTCATGGAATTAATATACCAATAAGAAAATACACCTATAAATATTTCATCATTCTTTCTGTTCCTTATTCCTCCTAAACTTTCTTTTTTTCCCCCTAGCTTGGCGTAATGATTATACCCCACAGCCACTGTCAAGTGCTCAATTTATTGAGTGCTTGGCAGGCAGCAGGAAAAGAAGGGATAGGCTGGGTGAATTTATGACACTTTTCCCCATTCCTCCACCATAGGCATTTAATCCAGCATTTTTAGATAGTCACAGCTGGCACATCTACACCAGGAAATGCATAGCTTAGGTCTGATTACATCTGCTCTACTTTCTCAGCGTATGTTAAGGACATAGGACAGAATTCAGGTTTTGACACAGACACGGAGAAAGAATATTACTCTTTTGCCTCCATATTTCACAGGAAGCATACAGTGGAAAACAGATTTTTTCTTTTTGAGTTACATACAGCAATTGCCATACTAAATGAAACATTTCAACATTTCATTGCAAACATTTTGTATAACCAACAGCCAAAAGTGTTACTTCCTTGCTCATTATGCTTTTCAAACTGTGTGCTCACCAGATATGTACACTAATGAATACTTCATAAAATCTATGCATCAGAATACAGGCAATCCACAAACTCTCAAGGCAGGATGAAATGGTGCCTGCAGAGCCAGCACATGACTTTGTAGCAGTAGAAGTTAAATTGAATTTCATGAATGAAAAGATAGAAGTAGCAGCCAAGCCACGCCCATGATGAGAAGTGGATAAAAAGATGACCAAGCTTGTGTGGAGTGCTAAAAGAAAGGCAGGCTTTTCACTCGTGCTCCCACTGGGTGTGGTGGGGTTGGAAGTGGCTTCTGGTAAAAGAAGCATCTCTGCTGTCCTTACACTTAGTTTAATTGGGCTGAAATCTTTGGTAAAGACATAATTGAAGTAGGCGGATTTATCTCAGCAGCGATGGAGGCTGTGGCCTCTCACTAACACTTCCTGGCATGGGGTAGACCTGGTCACATGGCAGGTAAGCCACTGAACACTTGAGCAGTCCCCACAGCCAAGTCATGGCTGCATCCAGCCCTGACTTGAAGATAAGACAAGCCCAAACATACTGCATGAGCTTGCAGAGAAGCCCTGTTTCTCAGTGAAGATGTGTGTGTGGGTATCAAGGACCTTGAGTCTATCCAAGTAGTCCCAGTGTGAAGATGATTCACAGTCAGATTTCTTCCTTTCAGCCAGCCTGTCTGGATGAATTTCCTCTTGTATGTCTTCATTTTCACCAAAGTACTTCTGTGCCAGAGAGGTCAAACACTGGAACAAGTTTCCTAGAGAGGTGGACGATGCCCCAAGCCTGTCAGTGTTTAAGAGGCATTTGGACAACGCCCTCAACAACATGCTTTAACTTAGTCAGCCTTGAATTGGCCAGGCAGTTGGACTAGATGATTGTTGTAGGTCCTTTCCAACGGAAATTTTTCCCTCTCCTCTCCTCTCCTCTCCCCTCCTCTCCTCTCTCCTCTCCTCTCCTCTCCTTTTCATTCCAGTGTTAAGCTTTCTTGATTCCCTTTTGCTAACAGACAACTCTCCTGGTCCTCTTGAAAATCATTTCTGGTTTCCTGAATAACTGTTTCAGCTACTGAGGCACATTCCACAATTCCTCTTTCATAGTTTTCAAGACCCCACTCCTCGTCTGGGGTTTATGCCTACTTCCTTTCTCCTCTTACTACTTTTTATGCTCAGACTTCACTCTTACTTTTATTGCTTACTTAGTCAATTATTTTCCTATCTTTAGATTTGAGCTAATACAACTTTTAAAAAATGTAATGTTGAGAGTGAAAGTTTCTCAGTGACCAATTTTACAAATTTCAAATAAAGCTGAGCAGCTGACTGAATGGAATTTCCTGAAACCTTAGAAAGTTGCCTAGGTACTTGGAAACTGTTATATTCTTTACTCATTCAATTACAGGGCAAATATTTTTTACATGATAATTGCATGATAGATACATAGCATAATATAAAAATTTAGTACCAGAAAAGTAAGTCTTAAGTGATAAGAAAAGTGACTGTAGGACACAAACCAAAGTTGTACCTTAGAATTTGCTAAGCCTGTTAAAACAAAATGGTGAAATAAAATAAATGTTTTGGAAAATGTATGAGTCTAAATTCCAGATGGTTTTACAGTGTGAGGAAGAAATCCAGAAAGAGAACAGTAGCCTTTTAAAGTCTTTTCATCACTTCTTAAATCACCTCTGAACTGTGTTCTAAAGATGACTGAGTTTGTACAGGGGACAGACTAATCCTTTAGAAGCATATTATCCTTTTTGGTCCACAAGTTGCACATAGCTGTACTTTAAGCTTTGCTCTATTTAGTTAACCTGCTAATAAGGGGACATTCTTCTCAGTATTTGGGTCTTGTGTGAAAAAATTGTTTTACTGAGAAAGGTGGCAAGACCTAGACAGAAGAATCTCCCAAGACAAAGTTGTCATAGGACAGGAAGAAAATTGTTCAGTTTTTGTAAGCCATGGGTATTGGCTTTATTGTGCATTAGTTCTCTTCTTGCTTTTGGGGGGAAGCTGTTGTTTCTATATCTTTGCCTTGTGCCAAGATTTCACACAGATTTATTAGAGAGAGTTTCCTTTAGCTGCTGTTGTCAGGGAGCAGCAAGAACGAGGCTGTTCCACAAGGAAAGAGGAGCCAGGAGCCAAGGGTAACCACAGCACAGGCAGGACAGTGTCCTCACTGATCAGGGCACAGCACCCAAACAGGACAACAGTGGCAGGTTTCACTGACAGCCCCAGAGAGACAGCAAGACAGTCAGATGCAGGGTTCATTCAGGAAGTCCATTTGGGAACAGTAGGAGATGGTGCTACCTATAACATGTGCCTGAAGTCTGTCTTTGAGACAAGGCTACCTACAACCTAAGTCCAGAGTCCTTCTGTGAAGCCCAGTCAGGAAGTCACTACAGGAGGGGACAGGGCACACTGCAACACAGCTCGAAGACACAGCTGGAGATCAGCCCTGAGCTTAACTGGAGCTCTTGGACCAATGATCAAGGGTGCATGAGCATGTAACCCCAAAGGAGGCTTGGAGGGAAACTACGTAGAGTCCTAGCAGCTGGAAGGAATAGTCTTAAGACTCAATCTCTCCATTTCCCCAGTGAAAATTGTTCAGTGTTTGGGATTGCTGAAGGAGACTACCATAGTTAGGTACTCCAGTCCTGTGGAATTTCAACAGGACTTGAGTTGAGCCTCTAGTTCACTCAGTCCAGGTTTCCTTCAGAAGCCTTTCAGTAGATAAGCAAATCAATTGTCTGCAACAATGGTGTGTGTTCTTTTACATAGATAGAACAAACATTTACTCCTTGCAAATCACAGTGAAATATCTGGAAACATCTGATACACATTGAGTATCTGCAGATATCCTAGTAGTTACAGTAATTAGAATAGACTGCATCAAGTTGATTATGGAATTTGAAGACATTTGAGTTCCACTAACATATAGAAGAAAGGAGTACTATATGACCCTAACTGAAAAAATAGGTTCATATAATAGTGTTTGAGGGAGGAGGGCCATCTAAGAATCATGTGATAAAGCTGACGTTAGCAATTCCCTATGCTAATTTTTTCAAATGGATAGTTTATACAAAATAGGAACCTTTGCACTGTATTAACCCGAGGCAGGCATGACTGCCCTGGAGATGAACTGCAAGATTCCTGCCACACATTTCCTTCAATGTTGCAAATCAAGACCGTGTCAGGATATTGCTGAATCAGAGCAAAACACTTTGTGTTAAAGACAGCATTTTATCACAGACACACAGAACTGATTTCATGCACATTTTGCTAAGGACTGTACAAAACTGTTAGCTGTGGTATTTTAAGTAGTACAAAATAATATCACATTTCAACAGACCTGAACTTAATCCTAAATGCAATACCAAATCTTTAAAACAAGCAGGTCTGTAGCATTTAAACAGTAATTAAATTAGACCAACAATGAAAGTTCCCCTATATGCCAGTTTTCATTGCACTGTATTCTCAAAACTGTGTGGTTTCATATGCCAGAAACACATTTACACACGCTCCATTCCTCCTATTTTTCTTTGCAAATCTAGCTACTTTTTTTCAAGTACTTTACTGTTCAACTAGGAGACTTTAAAAAGTGGAACTTTACATACCTGTTATAAAGTTACTTTGAGCCATGAATGTCATAACCCGGATGAAAAACACTGCTGAGGTAACTCCAAAATAAGTTGCCATTGTCACCAACTTGGAAAATTAAGAAATTGAAGATGATTTGTCTCCTGTGCTAAGAAAAGTTAAGGTATTGGATACTGTCAGACCACCTTTGAGATGACTTCTTGAACGTAACTTCAGCTGTCACTGCACTGCTTCATAGAAAGAATGTCAGGGCAAATGTATTGACTGTCCCACTCAAAGGTGAGGTCACTGACTGGAAATCCCTTTACACTTCCTTTCATGTGGGGCTTGCTGGAAAATTTAACTACTGCTGGCTCAGAAAACAGCTGAGGAAGGGAGATAAGACTGTTAAGTGTTTACTGACTGCTCAGAAAGAAGCTTTTCTTTTGCTATTTTTTCCTGTTTTACTAATTAACAGCTCATTGCTTATGTTGTCTATTCATATGGTAAATAAAATGAATTCTCTATTGTATCGTAGCAGGCCAGGCAGGATTTTTCTTTTGGAATTGGAAGGGCATCCATTCCCCACTATCCTATTTGTCTTGATGTAATACTTTTACTTTCCTTTGCCTTAGAGTTCCAATGCAAAAATAGGTACCATAACACAGAGATAATATGACACCTAGTTTTGAATAGATTTGGGGATACACTACCGTAAATGGGATTCCTTGTGAGACTGTAGGGACAGAGATAGGAGCCAGTCCCTTCACTGCCGCCTTTCATGAAGTTCCAACAAACAGCGATTCCAACAGACTGATTCAAAACACAGATGATCCTCACGGCTATAACTTCAAAAACCTTCAGGAAGTCTTAGCAAAGAAATTATTTTTTTGCAGAGATTCCAAAAAACATAGACCAGGAATGCGGTTTGAGAGATCAGCTAGTTCCCCTTACTGTCAGTAGGATCAGCTGTATTTGTGTTGTTCCTGACAGATGTTTGTCTAACCTGCTCTCAGAGATTTCCAGTGACAAATTCCTAACATTTCCTCAAACGCTCTATTCCAGAGCTTCACTGTCCTTTACTGCTAAAAGGTATTCTCTACTCTAAACTGTCGTAGCCGTACCATAGTGTAAACCTATCACTTTTTTTCCTGTTAGAAATAGACATGGAGAAGAGTTAATTCCTTTACATTTTGCAACAATTTTATGTATTTAAAGAGTTACGCCTTTGCTCCCACTTTTCTTTCAGCTAAGAAACCCCAGCTTGTTCCCTCTTTCTCTCTAGCTGAGGCCTTGCCAATGCCAAGTACTGATCAATAAATTACCTGCTTATACAGTTCAGAATGGTATGAGCCTTTTTTTTTATTTTTTGTCTTTTGCAACGGGATGATTTTATTCCATCATGTTCAGTTTGCGATTCAGTAAACTTTTAGATGTCCTACATCCCCAGCCTGTTTTCAAGGTCCTGTAAACAGAAGTGTAACAGCAGCTATCTCTCTAAACTGCGGTTTGAATTGTAGAAAGTTCCCACTTAATATATTAAGATAGTATTAACTTTTATCTGGGCACAGGCCCAATCTCTTACAACAGCATATAACATGGTTGTGGGTATACTATGACATAGACAGGCATCTACAGGGCCAAGTGGAGAATGGTGTGGGCTAATGAAATGACGCCTCCATTAGCAATAACAAAATGAAAATTGGGTTGAGTTTGGGCCGTAGTTTGGAACTGAATGTTGGTAAAACTCCTTGAGGTCTTAAGACAAATTGCTTGCTCCAATCTCTATTCACTCCTTCATTGTGTTGTACTTACCTGGCTCTACAAAGTGATGGCAATCTGAAATACTGTAATCAGACTTACTCTCACTGAAGCAAGTTCTTGCATTTACAATGTAGGAGCAGAAACTAATAGTTACTCTGTAGCTCTCATGGACTAGTAGACTGTGGCTGTAAAACACTGAGAACATTAAACGAACTCTTATCATCTCCATGCTTACCTTGAACTGCTGAGTATTTTCTACCATGAAAATTAATCAAAACCTGGGTTTAAAATTTTAAAATTGCATGCTAACTGTTCTTCAAAGTTTTAACACTTTGTGCTTCATATCCTTACTGTGGCAAAGTTCCTTTAGTCAAACTCTGTCCGTGCTATTGATGTTTAGTGGGATTTTTAGCTGGAAAAATGAGATAAACACCTTTGTAACACCAAGCAAAAAATAAGCTCCTTCACATGATTTTGTAAGACAAAACTATAGATTAGGAGAGGGAGAAAAGAATTTTAGAATGGTGAAGTGAGACTGAAATAGCGTTTTGGGGTTTTTTTGTCTTCCTTTTAATATTTCAGCTGTTCCAAAACTGTGTGGAAGATCACTTACCTGGACTGTAACAATATAAAAGGTCTTTAACCTGTTTGTGGGTCTTTATCTGTGTGGTGAAAAAAAGCAGCATTATACTGAATGTTCAATTAGCATTTGACCTAAATACTTACAGTAACCTATAAGGAAAATTCCTAGCATCTCATGCCAGCATGTTTTAAAATGCTGATGAGGATTGCTAAACTGAAAACCTTCGGTACGGGAGAACAGACTTAACTGTTCTCTACAATAATTTCTAAAGGAACCTTGAAGCCTGAACAACAGGAGAGGAAACAAGTTTTAAAAAAATAATGTTTATGTGGAAAATACAAATATTAGGGTGTTTTCCTGGTAGCAGTCATTCATTTCAAGGCTGTTGCTGTCCCAAAGTTTTTCTCCCTGACACAGACTGTCAGAGATTCAGAAGTGACATTTCTGTTCTTTGTGGAAATCAAGAATTGTCTCCTTCCCGCTAGTCTGGCAGTTCAGCTGTCCACAAAGCCCAGGCTTCCCAGACTTCCCAAGCCTACAAGAACACAAAGCAAATAAAGAATCCTAAGCTTTCACTCAGTCTCCTTTGGTTACAGATCTGTCTTGTGGCTTTCTGTGTTCAACCTCCTCAGTGACAGGCAGCCTCCCTCTGAAGCAGGAGTTAAACTCTCTATGGGATATTTCAGTTTCCTCTCCCATCTTGTTTCTAGGGCATGACAGGGATGACCCTGTTTACAAACACTTTCTCTACTGAAACAGCAGTTTGCTTGCTTCTTCTACATCATTTTCCTGAAGAACTGGAAGACTAAGAACAAGATCTTTGGTATGTGTAACATGGCACTACGACCAACAAGGCAGTACGTATTCCATAAGCCATTAATATGCAGAGAGAGAGCATGTAAAAAACAAACCTTTAAGGTAGCGACATCAAGGACTTTCAAACCATACTTTTATTTCAAAACTCAAGTATGTGATACTATACAGTACAATACCAGCACACTTGTGCAAAATCTTACAATATTACAAATTTAAATATGATACACAAAAATAGTGCCCTTTTAAAACTCCTTTTACTAGAAACATCTGTGCTGTGCAGGGAAAACAATAAACGTGTCTTGTTAAAGCAGAAAAATAAATATTGCACCTCAAGAAAACTATTTCAGTGTTAATAGCAGAAATAATGGATCTATTTCTTGTTATCTCATGTGATCGTTGAACACAGAAGAGGTTGATTTCTTTTTTCCAGATAAAGCAAACTAACATCCAACACATAAAATTACATTTAGAATAGTTTTTGAGCTCAATCTAGTTTCCTATTAAAAAATGGTGTCTTCATTAACTAACTGAAATATATAAGCAAAAATATTTAATGTGCTGTTAGCCATTGTGGTTCATTATTTTTAGTGGACAGTTTGCTCAAAGTCGTTATAAAAAGAACAACTTTTTTAAAAATAAACTTTATCTTCATCTTTTCATTCCCATTAAAATCTCTTGCCTCTTTCAGTCCATTCCCCACAACAATTAACAACTTTGTGGCTAATTTCTGCTTGCCTTAGACATGCAAGTAGTTCAGCTGAAATCAATACAACTACTTCTGGAAATTCACCCTTGTGCACTAAGTCCAGAAAAAGCCAGTGTGCTGAATTTCAGGAGAGGATGGAGACCTCATTCACCCACTGACCAAAATCCTTTATCACATGCTTAACATTAAGCATATCGAGAGTCCTATTTATATTAATAAATTTCTACATTTTCTTAAAATTAAGGTGTTGCACCCACACCAGTGCAGATGTAAATAAGAGCAAATTAATTCAATTATAGGCATTGTTAATTATTTTCCCTCAGTGCAGCCCAACATTTCCACAATCCCATAATAAAATATGTGCCATAATTTTTGGCATAGAGGTTTCTGAATCTTCAGGACTATTCACATTCAATTTTTATTGCCTTATTAAGTTATCAATGCTATTTGTAAAGAATATTAAGTTAAAGAAACCTATTTGAATGAAGTAGTCAAAGAGCAACTGACAAGTTTCTTCAAATACTAAAAGTACGTGAAATGTCACAGCAGTTCTTCATAGTCAGATATTCTCACTGAACCAAACAGATACCAAGTATTTTGCAAAAAACCTTCTTCTGTCTTATTCTTTACCAATTTCAATTTTAGACCAAATGACACTTCCCCATTATCCTTTCTGAACTTCCCTAAGCACGCTATTCCTCAACAATACATACTTTAAAATAAAAAACAAGCCTCCCAACTGTTATAGACTTCCTACTCTCGCCTGCAAAAAGTGGCAGTGGTCCGCTTTTTTTTTTAATTCTTATTATTTTTTTACATTTTTATTTTATTTCTCCATATAAACGCCTCTTAAGAAACATGTGGCTAAAGATGTAACAAACAAAATTCACCAGCAGGATATTTGTTACTAGTGCCAGATATGTCAATTAAATTTCTGACTGAGTTAGAAACCTGTTTTGTTTGATAGCTTGAGGTTCACTGTTCACACCAAAAGAAAACAAGACAATACTAACTGCATCTGAGCTGAAATTACAGTACTTCATAACATACTTGTCCTTCAGTTAACAGACTGAATAGACCTGTTAATCAGTCAGAAAATGCCAGAAGAATGCAAGACACGAGTGCAATCAAGAGTCACACTGATTTTGATATTGTGGTTAGATTCAAGCGGATAGCTATAGAAAGACAAACATAGTTCATCTTCAATCAGAGGTGATGTTCAGCAGGTACATATGGTATACCTTAAGTGACATGCATTTTGGTCTCAACCCTAGGTGGTGCAGTTCTTTACAGATAGTGGCTTTACCATCTTGAAATTCATGTCTAAAAATGTCAGGCTTTCACATTCTTGTGTAAGAACTCACAACTCCTAAATAGGCAGAACTGCTAAAAAATCTGGGGAAATGATTAATCTATCACATCCTGATAGTTTAGCTTTGAAAGCATATCAGAGCAGTTGCATACTTGGCATCAGAGTCTGAAAATGAACTACTAAAAACATGCAATGACCTCTTCAAAGTCCTCACTGCTTTCATGTCCCGATTCATCTAGGCACTGGTAGGGTTTTGGCGTTATGCAGAACTGGGTTCCTAGTGCAGATCTCAAGGGATATCTATTTCCAGTGTCAGCAGTAGGGCAGAGTCCACTTAGTGTGATCACCTGTACACATGGGTTTGAAGACTTTATTTTTTTAAAAAATAAATAATTGAAGATTTCTTCCCACATCTAAGACTGCTGTATTTTGTGCTTGGGCAACACATCTAACCTTCCAGACAACAACCACTGTTTGCTGTAACCAGAAGTGACTCCGAGTGGTGCAGGCAAATTTGTTGCAAAGCACATCCCTTTCATACATATCAGAAGTTCACAAATTTATTTGATGGTATCAACTGTGCCATCTAGACCTCATTTTAGGTTTTGTTGTGTATCCCATTTTTAAAAAAGTGGTGGTTTCATTCTTAAAGTATATCCTAAAACACATGTATGCATTTACTTAGTATTCTATTTAAGTTATTATACAGATAATTCCTCTTATAAAATTACTTCATCAGCAAGGCATTTGGTCTGATCATATAATTCTAACCTTCCATAGAAGAGGTTCTATTTCTACCCAATAATCATGAAAAAGGAAATTAATCAGACTCTTAAAACCAAAAGAACTTAAATGCCATCAGTACTTCAACGATCACCAATAAATTCAGGAAATGCAAAGTAAAGCAATAGCTGCAAATGCAGGTTTTACAATTTTCTTCAAAATCATAGCAGAGATGTCAAGGTCCTGTGCAAATCATTCTTTTAAATGTCTGGCTGGTTGCTGATTACTGCCACAACCTTATCATGATTCAATATTCCTTTATTTGCATTAGTCATTAACAATAAGAGGACAGACAGTCTTATTTATCAGATTGTCATTTTGGCAAGGCATGTTCACAATGCACCCCCAAACCTGATGGTGTGGAGTAACTCACTCATCTAACAGATCACATTTAACAACCGTAAGGATGACTAAGCACTACCTTTAACAACTGTGTTCTAATATGCATACTTGCTCAGGTACCATAAATACACGGCTGTTCCTTTATTATTCAGTGCGTTGCTCCTGTCGAAATCCTGAGTTCCACCAGGAATATTGATGGGCAGCAGAACAGCTGGCCTTCCCTTCAGGTCCCTCTGATTTTTCATCACAGGAGTTGTATGAATGGTAGATTCCCAACACCACAGCAAAAATGATTATCGCAGCCACTACAAGCCATACCACATTCCAGTGTTTACACAGTTTGGGGTACAGTATATGTAAATAATTAATGATGACTTCAAGTCTGCTGTAAAATTAAAAGAAGACTGTTATATATTAATCATATGCAAATTTATAATCTTAAGCTTTTCAATTAGAGAAGTTTCATAGATGTATGGTGTACCATCTTTCTTCCCAATACAGACACCCTGTCAGAGAAGAATCAGACTGTTAAGTACTTTTAAGAAGAGCTGTTCACTCACAGATGAGTGGTATTTGCAAGACAGCTAAAGACTGTAAACTTGACTTCGATTTCTCCCACCTGTCAACTGGCAAATCTCAGAGCTTGGTGTAATGTAAAATTCTGCACTGTTCATAGCTTGCTCAACTAAACTAAACATTAGAAAATGTTGTAAACATTTCTTCATAAAAGTTTCATGACTAGGGAGATAGCTGTCCTTCTGAACGTGGCTGAAATCTCAAATTAGCAGATGTTTATAACTATAATGGTTATAGAATAGAAATGAATTCTTCTGGATCAGGTAAGGATTCCTACCTTAGCTTGCAAGGTAGGACATATTACTTGCTTTGGCCAGCATTCAATTCCTCTCTAATGCAAAAGTCTTTTTGCTTCTAAAATGTAGGAAATTGCAGGTATATTGAATTGGGTGGTAGAACCACCAAGGAGACTCAATAATTAACACTAAGAAAAGTTGAAAATTTCAGAAAAGTTTTCCAGTTAGGCATTAAAGGCTTCAGGTAAGACAATAAGCAGAGGATTCAAAAGTCCCCAATACAGACAAAGAGCACTGGGTACAGATGAATGCAATAAACATGTCACTCTGCTGAAAGGCAGGAACTCCAGCATAGTGCTCTTCTGCTGCATCTACACAGCTTCCAGAGAGAGTAGGCACCTGCCAGTCCAAATCAGAGCAAGTCCAACATAGCTGAGGAGCTTGTCTTAATCTGCATTCACCCTGTAGATGTACTGAAAGACTCACCTGTGAAGACCCTTTGGGAGTAACGTATTGCACAAATATGGGCATCAGATTCCTGAATTACAACTTTCATGAGACAATGCATGCCTACTGAGACATACATTCTGGCACCTGAGGAACTTTTGCGGACTATTTGTTACCTCAAAACAAAACCAAACTCCATCAAGATGAAGCATCTTGATGTCAACATACAATTTTAGTTGAAATATCAAAATAAAAAGTTTCCATTTTGCAACTATGTTATATTGGAATATGCCTTTCTGTGAAAATACTGTTATTTCAAATATTCTAATATAAAAATAGTATAAAACACTTGGTTGGGTACCACAAATAGAAAAAAGTGGCTTCTCTTGTATGGACATATTACACCACTGTCTCACCTGCTTTTCAGGGTTTTTATCTCATCTTCATTTTCACTTTCTTCATGTTCATCATGACTTTCTTTTGGTGTCTCTTCATCTTCTTCCTTCAGTTCCTGAAGTTCTTTGGTTTTCTTCAAGCCTTCCTGATAGCTTTAACAGAGAAAACATTTTTCTTAGTCTAGCATGCTGTATAAGCCTGTTCCTATGCAATGAAAAATTAGTTTTTGGGGTTTTTTTTTGTTACAGGCAATAAAACACAAGTAGCAGTGTTGCAGCACTTGGACAAGAGCAAAAGCTAGATCAAGACCATGAGTATGGCACACAGGCAGCCACCCTTCCTTAACAGAGGATTTTATTAGTTCTGTCACCAAATTTATCATCTTGAAAAAGAGATTATAGTCCTCAGCAGAGCACAACTTTTGTCTATTGTAAAGGAGCTGGTAAGTATTTCTCTATTATTTTTCAATCATTTTGAACACCCTCTATTTTATTTTCCTGGAGAATAAGTGCAAATCAATGCTAAAGATAGACAGCTTATTGGATTCTGCAGGAAAGGATCAAAATTTTTGTCCCACTCTTGACATAGTACAATGTCCTTTGCTTGACATTCAGAAACAGATCCCAAAGCTGTTAATTGCCCCAAAACATGCCGTGTAAAGCACTTTGTGACACAAACAATGTGAGTTTACTGCAAAAGTGGATACCTACTCTTTACTCATTTTTATGTATACCTTTTAGAATAAACATTTTATAAAGTTGTTTTGGATTATCCTATCATGAAGCTAAACACTACTGACATAAGAACACCCACTCAACTCAGAACCTCTGATATAACTGCTCTCCCACAGCTTGGCTAACATTAATAAAGGATGAAAGTGAACACCTACGATGCAAATACATTAAACGAAGCTCACTCATATTGCTTCTCACATTGCTTCAATTATGACCACCTTCTATGACCACATATCAATTATGTCACTCATTTTGCATCTAAAATTACATTATAAAAACATATGTCCTCATCTGGTAGCATATATCCACTTAAATATTCCCACCCTTTGTTATATGCTTCCTCTTCTATCTTGGCTTTAGTTTCTGGATTGATTTCTTCCAAACCACTTTGTGTCAGCACAGAAGTAGAGGTTTCACAGTCAGGCTCTCCATTAGTCTTACCACTGCCAAGACAAAAGAAACAGACAAATAGAAAATAACACCACTGGAATGTATTGTCTTTGGACTATACTACTGAACAAGAACAATCACACGCAATTTTGTGACTCCTGATTTTTCTTCTTTAATGTACACTGGAGAAATATAAAATTTCTTTCAAAAGAAAAAAATTAAACACTAAGCAAAATTTTAGTTTCAAAATGTTGTAATTTAAGAACAGTAATTAATATGTTTCTAAGGTATTAAAACTTGCATTTTTTTCTTCTTCTTTAAAAAAGAAAAGAAAGGAACAGTTGTTTCCTGTCTTACTCATGGCATTTATTTGCTATCCATTAAAATATTTCCCTCAACTTTCTAAAAATCATCTTAAAAATTGCGCCTTCTGTGTCAGAGGAAAATAGAAATAATACAAAATACTAATTTAACAAACCTTTTAACAAAAAAATTTTTCTTATTTGCCTTTTAGGTACTCTTCTCTGCTGACTTTATATACTGAAATGATGAGTAGGTTAAAAAAATAGAAACACATACATAACTTTTGCCACTAAAACTTTTCTTAAGTACAAGCTTTTAGCATTTAGCCTAAAGACAAGCCGTTATATATTGCTCTCTTTCTGCAGTGCTCACCTCTCCCTATCTATTTAAGTCTGGGACAGAGAGTTTAAGTGATTCAGACATGACTTAGCAAATCTATCAAAGTCAAGGTTTAGTAAGCTCAGCAGTGGATCCCATTTCAACTTCTAGAATCTAATCCTTTTTGCAGGCCTTATTTTTCTGGCGCTAAAATCAATGGCAGAATAATTCATCCTGATTGACACCGTCTATGGGCAATGGATTTTCTCTCAAGAAGTCATATTAACAATAGACATTATTTTCACTTGGACTTCGAACACATCATGAATATAAGCTTGAAGTGCTTAAATACACAAAACTCTGCTGAACTATGTAATTTTACACTACAATAGTAGCTGTCCCATGCATACATACTTACTCTCAAACTTGAATTGTAAGTTCTACTTCTGTTACTTGATAACAATTTGTTTTCTTAAGATCCAGTAAGAAATCTTGATAAGGTGGGTTCCCCCCCCCAGTTTCTGTACAGTTTCAAAAGATGGCCTAGTGATGCTCTAAATCTTGCAGAGTTCTGTTGAATTGTAAGAACTAATGCCACTGTTTTTGTTTTCTCAATTGTTGCATATTTTCATTCTTGGTAAAGCACACAGATAAAATAAAGAGATAAATTCTGTCCTTCCTCAGCACTAATCTAACATACGTGAAAATCAATATTCTGTACTGATGTGAGTTCTACATATTTAAAAGTTTTTTATTTTCTTGTTTAAAGCATCCTAACAAACTTGAATTTAAATTAGTATTGCAGACATTTTATTGTGATATTGTAAACAGTTGAAACAACCAAAGTAGCAGTAATAGTAGCAGTAACAACAACAATAATCAATGTGATGTTTTAGTAAGTTTTACTTCTGAAACATCAGCAAGCAACTTCCTTAGAATGTGCAACATTTCCTGAAAAAGATAAATATTTGGAAAGGTGCCCGACAATTTTTTATTCTGACTTTCTAGGCCGATTATACATATGAATAAAGTATATACCCACATAGTTTTGCAAATGCAACAGTATCTGTACCCATAATAGAAACTGTTTACAAAGGCCTTGTAGAACAGCTTGAGTGTGCCTTCTCATCCCAGTCTCACAAGTTTTCATATTGTCCATCTTTGTATTCTATTGCTGCAGAACCTTTACATTTGAAGAACTTCCATACAATTAAATTACATGTCTACATGAATTTCATCTGGAAGAACTTAAAAGGTCTTTCCAGAAATGTGTAGATGCACATGCTTTCCAGCAGAGCAATTCTTTGCTTTCCTTGTCCATATAACTATTATCTTGCTCCAAAAGTAGTACTGTTTAAGTCCATGGAATGTCTCATGGAACTATTATGGAAAATGGATAACAACAGTATACCTTAATCCAGCCAGGACATCTACACTAATGGTAAGTAAAACAGAGTCAAAAGGGCAAATGTTTTCATTAAACATATTTTTTGAATCTATAGGTACTACAAAAATAGAGATAATTGAGGTATTTGCTTGTTACGAGGCTTAAAAAAAAAATCTCCTCTTTTGTATCTCTGTTTTTTAATTTTAAAATGCAAACTTCTCTGGCTGTTACAACTAAAATCACAGGTTGTTAAAACTAAAATCTCAAACCTAATGCTTTAATTTAGCTGAACGTTCAATTCATTTTATACTAAAAATAATTATTACTCAATTTAATTGTTGTTTTGACTTCTGTAAAATTTTGATTATGTACTATTATGATAAATTACACTTTTGAATTGCATATAATAAATTTATTTATATGAATTTAAAAACTTACATGATGCTGGCTATCATAGTAATTCAAAATATGATTCTTACTAGCTAGCCACGTGATGAAAAGCCAAGGGCAGAACACAAACTTCTATTACTGGGACAGTCAAGTCAAGGAATACTCACAGCCAGGGTTGCTCATGGCCAACTTTAGATACAGCATTAAGTTGTTCCAGGAAATATATTTTAAAAAAGCGCCACATGCCTTGTATGTAATACTCTCAGTTTTGTCAAGTTCTGAAGGCAAGCTTACTCAAATGTATAAATGTATAATCTTCTGCTGCAGTTTTATGTGATGAGTTCATCATGAGATCATAGCAGGCTAGATTTAGTTCTGATACGGCTTCTAAACTCTTGGAATATGAGAAGACCAATATGATGATGACACAGTAAAATACAGTTACCAGATCGTGAATCAACCTAAGCCAATATTGTGTTACTGATTTCAACACGTTATGCCTTGGTATGACTTCTGTCAGGAAAGAGAGAAATTATATCATTTTAATTTCATACCCAGATTCAATAAGTAATGAGATGACCTAGAAAAAACTCACTTTTCTAAAAGTGCTGGCAGAACAGGAGTAGATGTTAGATTGCTCTTTCCATTACTAGGTGATTCAGACTGTAAGGGAAAAACAGGAATAAACGTCACATCCATGAATTAATTTCAAAAGAGTCTTCAGTAAAATGACAAAGTCAATGTGCTGTTTAGGTTTTCTTCGCACACCCATGAGCAAGGTATCTTTAATGTGAAGCTTCCAAATTACTCATACTAACCACAGTAAACAATAGACTTGCATGCTAGGAAAAATTTTCTGTGACATTCCGTTCTACCCTGCTTATTTTTTCCAAGAAAAGTCCTTCTTCATATATTGATCACTGAACAGTAAAATTATTCTATTGCTTCTCCATATTATCCTAGGAACATGAATTTGTTAGCTAAGTTTTCAATGGAAAATTTTAAACAAAAAAAAATCATAATAAATTATGGTAAATAAACACACTTGGTTCCTGAAACAATTGACCTGAATACATAACAACTGAATTGCACAAATAGATTGTTTTCTTAAAACTAAGATGGATTTAGCTTCTCAGGTCATTTAAATAGCCCTACATTTTTAACAGAAAACTGCATAATTTTCAGGTTATGTGTCATCTTAGATAATCTCTGGACCGTTGGTATGCCAGTTTTCCTCTAAAACACTCATACAGATTTATTAGGTTCAGATTAGATTCTCATTTAATTTATTAAACTTTTACAAACAAAAAGTCAAGGCAAAGGGCTGATAGCTCCAGTAATCTCGGATCATCACAGAACTTCTAAATTTGTACACATACATTTCTGCATGTTAATGACATGCTTCTCTGTTTAGTGGACTTTTTGGCAATGAAGAGAAGCAGTCCAATCACCTTCTATGGATTCTAGCTAAAACTTCTCTCCTACAGTGGACAACTATACTACTTCTTTCCAGTATGTTACTACAGATTACAGGCAAATTGCCTAAACTGATGTCTAATGGCTCTGAATCACCAGCTAGCCCTATTAAGCTCTGTGTCCAAAGTGATCATTTATGGAGGTAGACTCTGAAGGTTTATGTCCCTTACACAACAGGAATTACTTTTGTCCATCCTTTTCACTAGGATGGAGTCAAAATAAACTAAACCAATGATATAGCTTACATTTTTTAGTAACTATGTCTTGGTCCTATGCAAAAATGGTTTAGACAAAAAGTAGTATCTTTAAACTGGGTTTTACTTACCAGGGAAGGCATTGTAGGTATAGGTGAAGCCGTTGGTGACTGACCAGGAATGCTTAAGGAGTTAAATTTGGGAACAACAGCAACGCTGACTCTCCTCCGAGGCATGTTCTGTGACAAACAACATTTTTTTTTTTCTATCGTAAAACAAGATAGGCTGCAGAACAATTCTACAAGTTCTGTACATGGTGTGGCAAAGATGTAGGTTAATGTCCCTTGGGGGAAAGGAGGGTTGGGAGCAAAATTAAGATAAATGGTTGTTAGAGCTGTGGTTTTCCCCCAGACTTCCTCTAGTACTGTCTGGTATGGCAAGTGCTTAGTGTGCAATGAGGCAGTGTACTGGGATGCTACTCTTTTCCCTCCACACCGAAAGCCCAGTAGTGTAAGTCACACAACAGATATGTTCTGAGCTGTTGTAGTCAGCTCTTATTAGAGGCTATTATCTCTCGTTAAACCAGATGTATAATGATACTGGGAAAAATGCCACTTACACACAAAACTCTTCTCTTGCTATGTACCCATTATGACATACTGTACCCAGTACGGCATACTAACTATTTCTAAACCTACAAATTATAACTTACAGAAACACTATCCATTCCTTCCGCAAAAGAACAGAGCCTTCTCCCCCACCCTTGAGTTGTTTGATATCTATCTAGCATCATGTGACACTGCCATCATGTGACATTTCCCAAAGACTGTGGAATTTTTTTATATGATAAACACGTGCTAGTTTTACACAATATATTCTAGCTCAAGCATAGATCATGTAAGTTTTTGCTATCATCACGTAAGTAGTCAAATACTTCATCCTATGACATACACCTAGGGAAATCTATGCCTTACACTGAGTAAAAAAATCCAAGCACATATAGCATCTAATAGCTATATGAAGAAATAACAGAAATAATATAATGCCTTTGACCACCAAATTTCATAACGGTTACATTGGGACTTGGCTATCTGAAATCATTCATTGTTTTAGGAAGTTTTGTAATAAACTTGATCTCCAACACTTGGAAGTTTTCCAGAAATGGAACGCTGGCCATGTTAAACTTACAAATTGGTCAAGCCGAAACAATCTGAGATAATCTCTCACGCTGAATGTTTTGTCAAACCAATCAAGATACTTTGATGCTAAGTGAAAACTGAGCACCACTTAAAAATAAATGTTAACATCTAAGCTACTCTAAACATGATATAATTCCTAAGATAATGAAAATGGCATGACCATGGAATCACGAATCATATAGTAAGTTTTGATCCAATGTTCAGCTTCCTCACTGAGGAACTCGAATAAAGCACGGGACCCTAAGCCATTCTCTGGAGCACAGGTGTGTGGCCTGGAATACAATTATTCTTAAATAAATAGGTCCCTTTATTGTTTATAGCTTCACAGTAAGCATTACCATTATTGCACAAAGTCATACTTAATCATGTATCCAAAATTACAAAGCACTTGCATTGAATTACATGAACAATATTGAGAATTTACCAACACTATGTTTTGAACGCAACCTATAAAAGGGAGTGTCTGTAGACAAAGAAATTTCACTACATAGAATGTTCACTTCATTTCCTTTATATTGTAGAAATACCTTTCCAACAGTAAGAGACATGGATCTAGATGAACGAGGTACTCCATCTTCTGCATAAAAACAGTAGATAAAGAACAGTCTTAGACTATATGAGTAGACATAATATTAACAGAGCCCTTGCTTGTATTTCAAACTTAGATATAGTATATTTATACAAGGTCTGTAGTGATTGCATATTTATCTGTCATACAGTTCTGGTCTCAATTACACCTGCAGAATAAATTCGAAATAACTGCAAAAAAACTTAACCCTTACTATCTTTACTGAGATCAGGTAGAAGTCCACTATTTGCCTCCATATGTAAGTTTTTGCAAATACTCTTTTGAAAATACTTTTTTCTTTTGAAAATACTCTTATTTCAGTTTCCAGCAAACTCAGAAAGAAAAGGTTTCAAAAAGAAAAAATCTTTTTAATAATGAAATTTTGCCATCGTCACATGAGAGGTAGTATGTGCAAGACGCCAATGAAAATGTCATTGGATCTCATCAGAATTTGTTAAGTGACAGTGATTTAAAATTACTGTACTAGAGCATTAAGTATGGGTGTATCAAATATTTTAATTGTTATATCTAAAACTTTTTGAAATCTGCTCCTGTAGATCAGAACATCAGGAACAGTTTTCATGATATTTTACTTTTTATCATTAATAGCTCCAACACCTCTCTGTATAGAGGCAAGACAAATCCTTAAATTTTCGGGTTTTTTTACCAGATGCACCGTAGCTTCTGCTAGAATTCTGATTGGCAAGTTTCTTGAATTCCATCAGTTCAGCATGATCTTTTTCATATGTTCTTTTCAGATTTTCCACATACTGCATCATTACTTCAGTTGCCTTTGACATACGCTTCTCCTAAGGAAGAAAAGAGGGGAATACTCAGGTAATCTCTACACTTCTCAAACAAATCACTTGCCTCTATGTGTATGTTCCCTGTCAGGGCTACATCTGGAATAGTTGTTCTTATAGAAATATCGGTACCTTCATAACCAAAAATTCCTAAGCTAATTAGAACAAAAATGCACATGCACTCATATATATCCACAGAATATCCGAATTTATTCTGTGATATTTTATACAGTCTGTCTGTGAGTCTATCTATTACTTATATGGTATACGTACATTTGTTTTCAAATCCTTGAAGGTCTTAGTCCCTGGCATCAGTCTAGTTACTTTAGTGGGAAGAGGAAACAGTCTTGAACCTGGGATGGTATTACTGTGTTCTCATCTATACTTGCTCTGTTCTTAAATGCTTTATAGCTGTCTGAGCAAGCTATTACCAAAGGCAGGTGACTGAATTAGATAAGCTTTTTGATGCAGAAAAAATTCTTATTCATGCTGCAATGATTTTACATAAGTTTCTTGTGATGCAGCTATAGTTCTGAATAATATACATGCTTATATTGCACAGATGTTGAATAGCTTCATGGGTAATCTTCTTCTGTTTGAATTCTATTTCCAGACTGAAATGGCGTCTTATCTGGCACTACAATAAACGTCTTTAATCTGTCAAAATGGGAAATAAAATTCAAAGGGCTAATATAATGTCCAGCTATAGCTGAAAAAGATAAAGAGTGAACACGTGCAGCCATGATAATGTGTTAGACACCAGGATGTCCTCACCTGGCGAACGGCTCCAACCATCTCAGCACGACTAGACAGTCTAGCAGCTAAGCGCCGCAGAACAGCAATATCCTCCAATAGCTTCTGGTAAGCTTCTCTGTGTTCATAGTGATGCCATAAGTGAGCTGAAGACTGAAGTGAAAATACATAAGCTTTACTGTCATGTCTTGCCACATTTAGTTCAGATGAAGTAGCCTGAGCCACAGAAGTAGGGTAGAGATGTCTAGGCAGAACTACACATAGACAAATTAGCCCCAGGAGAGCCATCACTACCACCAGAGATAACCTGCTGCTCTGTTACAGAATGGTGCTTCACTGCATACTGCAGACACACTTTTCAAGGAGTTAAAGAGAGCTAAGCACATTTGCAAGACTTTTCCATTTGAAATTAATGATGAATCATGCCTCGCTACCTGTGAACTTTACAAAAGCCAAGTTTATTTGAACTAGTACGTACAAATGACTGCCAAAACACAAAGAACATTTTAATTTGCTGGCCGTGAGGTGTTAAGCCATTTATGTTCTTTCAGTTCCATGATACTTCACTTATTTGGAAAATAAGACATCATAGTCTCAAGAATTCCAAATGTAAAGGAGTAATAATAAATACTATGGCCTGGAAATCAAAGGGTAATTGGAATTTCTTAACCATTTTTTGTCAATCAATACACACACTTATGCACTGGATTAATGTCACTTTGATAGGCTCAGACTAATACTGTATAGCATCAAAGCATATAACTTCCTTGGGATTAGTTACCAAAAGCAAGAGTGAATTTAGATGTTTTATTAGCTAAAGCCTTAGTGAACACCTCTTCACTAAATGAGTTTTCTTTTCACAGAAAAGTTTGATATGAGAAAGCCCAATACAATTTAGTTCAGATTCATAGGCAGACTTAGTGATGCTGGATGATTCTTGTATTCTCAAAGTGCATTTTCAGGATGCACCAGTTTTGGCAATGAGGTTGTCTTAAGTAATTAATCACTGTCTTGCCATTCACACAATTTTACCTCTGACCAGCTGCATTATGCCCTAGTTCTCTGCAACCACCAACCTGTATTACTGCAAGAAGAAGTCAACACATTGAAATGTGTGAAAAGAATAACCTCTTCTCCTCCTCTTTTTCTCCCCCCCTTCAAAAGAAGGGAGCGATGTGCAGTAACTTTGAATAGAGTCATTTGAGAAACTGCATTTGTAGTGCAAACCTTTGGTGTAGAAACACAGCCAAGAGACTGATGAATCTGGCGCAACGACAACAATTGCAATAACAAAAAATTCTTCAACTTATTTATCACTGAAGCTAGTGTGATAATAAATTGCAGACAAAATTTGACTGCAAGACCCAAGAAGGCATAAGGAAATCTGTCTGAGAAATATATGCAGAGAATTTCAGATTTTCAGGTTTTTCTTGGTGACTATAACTTGCTTATTTTCTTGAACAAATCTGAAGTTCATGTAAATCAGCTTTCTCTTGAAGTTGGGTTTTTGAATAAAACATCAATTGTCACAAGCTTGATTAAAAAAAATCATAAAGACTGGTAAAACTCTCATTGAACCATATAATATGAACCTGTCCTACAGAAATGAAGATAACCTCCCACTGAGACGAACAAGTCTAGGTCTAATATGATACAGATTATACAGAAGTTGTCAATTTAATTGCTTGTTAGTTTATTCCATTGTACAGAACAAAAGCTTTTCTATGAATAGCAGTTTCCAATTGCTTATAAATTACGTAAAAAAGCTTGTAAAAGCCAGACTCTAGCCTGTGAGCTACATAAAGAAGGATAAAGCTGATCACATTTGTCCCATGCCAGCAACATGGTCCTTGGTGCCTAATTAACAGAAATACATGTCAAATCTAACAGACATTTTTTTTCAGTTTTAAGAGCCCTTATACACTACTTGTAAAAATGCGTATGTATACAAAATATTATAATAAAAAATCCCCTTGAGATTTAATAGGTTGTTTCTTCTTGCTCTTTAATCGGAGAACAGAGGGAAGAGCAGCAAAACATTCAAAACTTTTTTTTTTTCCAGGAACGATTAATCTGCAAATGCAGATTTGAAATTCCAGATGAAAAGATATAAATACCACAAATTTTTTTAAATGTATCCTTTCTTACCTGATGACATTCTTGATAAAGTAAATGGGAGAATGATATGTTCTCCTGACTATTTCTCCAAATCTATTTCTCCTTGCAACATGCAAATGGGGTCTACAAGTATTTATTTTAGCAGCACAGTATCTAAGCATCCCTTCCTTTTTTGCACAAAAATGTGCGCAGCACATAAGTTGACACGTCTCAAAGATAGATTTGTCATTTTGGTTAGAAAATCCAGAGAAAGCTGGCAAGGACTGAAAACTACTGCTAATAAAAGAACATCGGGGCAGCTGGAATTGAAGTGTATTCAGGCCCCTAACCTCGATCCTGAGATTGCATGTATTCCTTAAGTAAGCCTCGCTGTTTCTTATACTGCCTTCTATTATCTGCAGTTAAGAGGTTCTTCAAGTCACAAACCGCAGGAGTCAGGGTTCAGATTATTTCAGTATCTCACCTAATTTACTCAAATTTACTGCTAAAGAAGTTTTTGCACAGGAGAGCATGGATCGGTGCTCAAATTGCAGTTCTGAATGTTCTTAGGTTTGTCACAGGCTTATTCCAAGAACTGAATAGAAAATTCATAGTATTTATTCTTGAAATCTGTTAGACATAGGGCAACATCCTCTACGCATTTCCAGCAACGGTGGCCCACTCTGGCAGAAAATGCTGTCTCTTGTGTAGAGTGGTAGGCAGCTTCAGTAAGGAGCTTGAAAAGCAGAAAATTAACTTTTGGGGCTAAATTTACAGTAGATACAAGCAAGCATAGAAAATGTGTGTGTACACTATAGTTCAGAAAAAGCATTATTGTTGCTTTCTTACCGTAATGGCTGCTTTAAAGTTTTCCAGTTCCTTCTCAGCATTCTCTTCAGTAAGATTTCTCTCTCTCTCTGCTTGGTTAATTCTAGATTCCAAGGTATAACTATCATTTCTAAAGGCCAAGGAAAGTTGTACAAACACATTCTGTTTGGATTTAAAAAAAGTATTTTTAAATAACTGTGACAGTAATGTAAACTTCCAATAACAACTTATGCATAAGGTGTGCGTTTCACAAACTTTGGTGCTTAAATAAGTATCGAAACAGAAAATTGAAAATATTTTTAAAATTAGATTGTTTCAAAAATAATTTCTCTTTGCTTCCTCTAAAATATGAATAAATGTGTTGCTGCCTCTTTTCCTGAATGTTTTTCTGGGAGATCAGTAGAGCAGAGACACAATGAAGGAAGTAGCCTACCAGAAGTATCAGAATCACAATGGATCTGTTTTCTAGCTGGACTTCCTCCAAGGGTCCCCAAGGTTTTTAAACAGATAGTCCGTGCAAAGGAAGTCCAGGGATGAGCTCACCATCAGCATTGTTTTATCTAAGTGATAAACACCTACCACTGCAGCCAGCAAAAGATTAAGTGCTAACATTTTTATTCTCCTGCACCGTGCTTTTAAAGATTGCTTCTGTCTTTACCAGATGCATTATTTCTTAGGATTAATACTTTGCAAAGCACAGGCACCGACAGTTTCATTAGGCTGGAACTACGTAAATAAAGAGCTTTTTCTTCGCTGCTATGTGAAAAAAAAAAAAATTAGAAAGAAAGCCAGCAAGCTAAAGAGCAACCTACAAAAAAATTATTGGCTTGAACTGAAAAAGTAGAAATTGTGTAAAATAACTGCAAGATATCATAAAAACTGCCCCACAGCTCCTATTGGCCAATACAAAAACACAGTTTAACTCATTGGATTTCTGGTCTCATTTAAAATAATTTTTTAAACTACCTTAAGTATATTATAATAATTTCCCAAATGAATGCGTGATTTATTATGAAGAATGCACAAACAATTGTTCTGCTTATTTCTACTCTAAGTCTTTTTACAGTGTATATTGCCTGGGAAAATTGCCCATATTTCATAAAATTATTATTTTGATTGAGCTTAATGTTTTCTTTCTGAGAAATACTTTTAGACCCACCCCTTCGCCTGGTTCTCATAACCACTGTTAGACTTACAGTAACCACTTAAAACTGAGGCATATGTCTAAAATAATGCGTTTAAGAACATACTCACTTCAACTTCTTTTTCAGTAAGTGGAGGGGAGCTATAAATAAAAGCAAAAAAATGACATTTTAATTAGTTTTGCCTCTAAAAACAAAGCTATTGTAATATTTAATCAAAAAGAACAACAAAAGACATTTTCCCCTTAGATATTTTATGGTTTCTTTTTGGTGAAATCAGTATTTAATTAATTCAATTGTACTTGTTATAGGAAAACCCTATGTTGTTTTTTTTTTTTAAAGCAACAGCACAGTATCACCTGAGTATTGGGAAAAACATACCAAAGTTTCTGGCAACTGAAATTATTGCTATCTGCACTACATTGTGATAAATTGTGAATACAAGAGCAGGACAGAAGTTACCCTTTTGGAGCTGAGAGTGACAATACACAATACTTCGCAGTATTATCTTTGCCCATTTTCCTTCGGTTAACAGTTGAAACATCACGATGATGCTGATCACAGATGATCACAGATGGCCAGAATTCAGACCCCAGCTCACTGTATACTAAACCATCCTGTTTCAGCTGCTAACTTTGTTAGAAGTCAGCTAACAATGATTCTGACCGTGATTCTGACACTTACAAAATATATGTTTGAGTTTTGTGAGTTTTCCACCACAAGAATGATTACTGACCATACAAAAACTAGTAAAAGGTACCAAAATTCAGTTTCATAGAATACTGTAAAAGAAATGAGATAGACAACATTAAATTGCAAGATCTCACTTAAAGGCAGTCATCCCATGTATTTGAATTTACAGGTTCTTATTCCTGTAATTAATCCAAAACATCAGAGCGCTATTCAGTTTAATGCAAGTGAATAGAGATGAGAAACATCTGAAAGAAATGACAGGAGCTGTTTATACAAATTCTAGTGGACACCAGTGACAGGAGTTGTGGTTGACAGTATCATACACCTGTGCAGACATGATACTTTCAGGAAATTCAAATGTTATTGTATTATTCATTGCATCATTAATCCCAAATATAGAAATCAATGCATCTGGTAGATTTTTCTTGTTGGGTAGAACAATACTTCTAGTAATGACTAGAAGAAGAGAGGCCAGTATGCCCCCGTGCTGGAAAACCATTTTGTGCCTAAAGTATTAATATTCATATTACCTGATGTAATTGTAGGAGGAAGCCTACTAGAAGGAGTAGTCCTTCTAGAAGGAAGTTCAAGCATCTGTATGTGCTGCATAACACAGCACAGAATGATAAAATTCCTGTCTTTGCTGGGAATGTTCTGAGAAATTTATAGTAAGAATGAAAAGTTATGTGTGTATTCATTCAAGAGATTCAGCTAACTGATTAAAGAATATTACCTGAAAACCAGAAGATCTCTATATTATCTGATCCTCAAAGCCAGTTCAGCATTTACCTATTTTGTACTTAGTATGAAATTACTTTTCTTTTTAGTATTTGATTACTATCAAGCAATTGTCTCTTAGAACTCCTTCACCTCATGCATTCATTTATATAAAATGTTGTATATAACAGTTCCTTCACAACAAATGTTGAATATTAATTTCATCTGCACAGAGGACACATATTGACTGCTTCAAATGATTTAAGGCCTTTGGCGTTTATAGTATAAAAACACATGGGTGGATTTAGGAGTAGTTTTGGCAAAATATGCTTCAAATTGTTTTAATGCCTAATAAACATTTTTTGTTATGGTTTTATTTCTCTCAAAGAAAAGGTGTATGCAGAAATATGGAAGAAGCTTAGCTTTAGTCTAATACAACACAAAATAAAATATGCTCAGTCTCTAAAGTTATCAGTGGTGCAAGGTAGGCAGGGCATGTGGTAATAAATGCTTCATTTGAGCTTTCTTCCCTACGTTTCTTGGGCCAGAGCAAAATATTTTCTGAAGTTACAGACTTTTGTATCATTTTAAACATAAACCTCCCACCAAAAAGGAAAATTCTACTTAAATTCTGTCAAGAAAATGTTATGTTTGGAGAGCAGTAAACTCAAATCAGCATGAAAATTGGTATTTCTAAAGGTGTGGACAAACACGTGGCAGGTATAGTCTACTATGACTCCACTTCAGAAGAGTATGGACCAGAGGATTCCCTTGCTATAGCTCCCTTGCATTATGCAACAATAGCTCTACTTTCAAATGATCTCTTGTATGGTGCTACCCTACACATGTATAACGTGCAGACATACTGTTCCAGATTCCATAAGCAGGAAAGGAGAAACTCCTCAGCCGTGGCAGGTGTTAAGCAATCTGTTGATAAATGCCTACTTGCAGAGCCCAAGATCAGGCAGTTCATGAGTGAGTCCTTCAACTTCATTTGCAAAATAAACTCCTTTTCCCTGAAAAATCATCACCTGCAGAAAACCTGCAGAATTCTTACATGCTCAAATTTTACCATTGGAAAGCATTATCCGGCCTGATTATTTTTCTGCGGGAAAGAAATACTAACATTTTCAACATGAATTTATATCTGCAGCAGCCATCCTGAAAACCAGGAGTGGACAGACCAGTAGAAAAATCTGCATAAAGATGTATCTGTAGCATGCAAGTTAGGTTTCAGACTTTTTATGTACAACTTACAATCTAATTTAAAAAGTTGTCCAGTTACTCAAAGTTGGTGCACTCCCCAAAATTTTTCAGAAAAATTTCCATTGCGCATCTTAAGATGCAGCAATTTGTCTACTTATATGGATCCCTTATGAATGGAACTCTGTAAAGGGAGTTCACTGGAAACCATTAGTGTGCTTTCCCCCGGATGATGTCTTTCTACTTCTAATGAGCTTTTACCTTCCTGGAAGCGATTTGTGCACTCGTAGTTTTCGCAGCAATACATCAGGAATGCTGGGCATGACATCAGAGCTATTCTTTGTCTCTTCCTCTTCAGTGGGGGAGGGGAGAGGTGAAGGGCCTAAAGATATTTCCAGATAAGAAACTTTTATCTTATTTGAAAAGTCATGCATTAACTATTAATAGTCAGCATCTCAAAGCCAAATAGGACCTTTCAGCCTAACTGTGTCCTTTGAGGACACAGTCAATGAGGATTTCACCCCAACTCTACTGGGAGCAAAAGTGAACAAGAAGAAAAGGTCCACCCCTTCATGTAGAATGTTATTTCCTTCATTGCACATGGTGACACATCACCCATCTCTCCTTTACTGCTAAAGATCCCCTGTCTTCCTTTCAAGCAACGGCAACAAAAGTAATCAGTACAACTGTCGTCTTCTACTTCTGTCACTTTGATAAGAACAAAGATATGGCTCAAACTTTTTTTAAAAAAATCATGTTACTTAACTTGTTATTCTCATTTTGTTTAATTTCATATATAATCATTCCCTTATCTCCTTCTATCTTACCAGAATTTAATGAAGGACTCTACGATAGGAAAGTCAGGTTACCCAATCTGAATCTCAGACTTGGGAAGATATCTTTGTAAAGCTCTCCTATTCATCTGGCATAATAGAAAGATTCTTAGACTTGCAAAATAAATTGTGTGAAAAAGCTCAATTTTTGTAAATGTGGAGATCATTAACATGAAAGACAGAAAAGAATCAGAGATACTTTCTAGTTACATTTTAGTTTTGTGCATTTCCTTTATATTTAAAAACTCCAGTATTTACTTAAGAACAGTCATGTGTGTCCCCATAAAAAGCCAGCCTGACATCACAATGTCTCCAGATCTAATAGATCTCACTTATCTAAACTTCTGTAGATGCAAAGTTGTGTTTACTAAGATAATCACAATAACTTGGTATTGATAGCAAACATGATGGAGCCAATATATTCGATTTGTAACAGTATTAATGAAGTATGAAGTGGTGATTTCCTACTGTTTAGGCAATATTAGTACTCCCGTTAAAAAGCACAGAGTGGCTTCTATGACAATGTAAGGAAGTAAGTCTCCCTAACAAATGAAGTAAAGATTTGACCTCTCACTTTTTTTCCCCTCTGAGGACACGGAGTTAACCCTTAATGTTCTGACTATCATTTACATAAGTTAGTAGACTTCAAAAAGCTTGTGACGCTCATGAGATCTTGATTGAAAAGCTGGATAAAATAGTGCCTAGCTTTTCATAATGTTTTCCTCTAAAGTTTCAAATCTGCCAAAATTATTTAACAGGCTGGTAAAATGGCAACTATTTTACACTTTCAAATAGAGCCTGCTAAATAATTTCTGGGAAATTTTCTGCTGGCAGAATGACAGGAACAATATTACCATATCTAAGAATCCAAAGATATAGTCACTAAATACAGAAAGAGGACAAGAAGTCTCTTTTAATCTTGTTTCATTCAGACTGAAGATGAGTCTGTTTCCAGAGATGACATAAAAAGTAGTATCTCAGACATCTCCCTGTGTGACAGAAGATTTAAGGCCTTATGAAACAGTTCCAAAGCAAATCTATGAATTAGCTAAATGAACAGCTTTAAGAAAAATGGAAATTGTCTTTGGATCAAATCTTGGACAATCAGTTTCAGCTCCTTTCATATTAACCTCCTCCATTTCAGTTAATGTGGCCTTAAAAACACCCCAAACAAGTTCTGACTTAGCTACTTCTAAACAAATATGCAGTTTTGGTTTAAATATTTTCAATTGATTGCTCAGCACAACTGCTATTTAGTTCTTCCTGTTGTTGCATTGTTCTCAGTATTGAGAACAATTCTCAGTATTGAGAACAAAAAGCAAAAGTCTTTGCTTTTTACTTCCATTCTGAATCTTTTTAAATACAGGCATCAAATCTCATTTGCTTGTGTTAGATTGGAAAAAACATTTGGTGCCAGATTTCTGTTTTGTCATTTATGTAGAGTTTTAAGCCTTCTTCTTATTAAATATCATACAAATTGAGCTAAAAAAAATACCTCTTGTTTTAAGGCACATTTTTCCAATCCTTCAATCACATTTATGTCTCCTCTCTGGCCTTACTCTTACCTATCCACATTGACGTAGAGTTGTGGACCAGAGGTGAACATGCCATTCCAATATTTGCCACACATATACTAAAATAAAAAAGAAGGAATAAAGCATTCCATCTCTTATTTATACTTTTAAGGATCATATTCACCCTTATGGCCATAATAATCTTGCAGTGGTCACATCCATTCAATCCATCACTGCTGAATCATTCTTTCAGAAAGTCACCAAAACTTGAGACAGTCCTCCATCTATTAAGTACAAGACAGACTCTGGCCAGGTATGTATCTTTTAATTTGGTTGTAATAATACCTACAGTATCCTCTTGGCTCAGATCATCAAGAAATCCAGGGACTTCCATTATTAACCTCTCTTATTCATCATTTATTACCCTGCTCCATGACTGTTTCATTACAATTACTATTGCAATTGAAGAAAAAGACTTTTTTTCCCCCTCCATATTAGTCAATTATAAAAATCAGTGTACAACAAACAAACACTCCTTCCAGCTTTTATGATACCGCACCTTTTTCCTGTTCAGCTGCTTCACTAAGTTCAGGAAGTTTAAGTCCAACTAAATTTTGATTTCTCATCAAAATATGCTCCTGTTAAGAAAAACAGTAACATTTCTAAGTAAGTTAACAAGAAATCTCAATTTAAATATCCCTGCCATGTGGAAACTAAATGTAACATTTGCTTTAGTAAATAAATATAATAGAGATAGTTATATTAAGTTATAGTCAGATGCTACATTGCATGGATACATGTATATTCACACACACATTCCTGAATATTACATATTTCAAATTTCATACGTGCCTTCTTTAGAAAAATTCCTGGTCATGCAAAAAGACACTTGCAACATGTGCCCCTTACTCAAGAAGAAAAAATGACTTGTGGTAAATGAGGGTTTTAGTAAATGACAGCAAAAAAAGCAAGTTTGGATATAGCCACAGTAACAAGTGAGTATCCCAGAAAGAAGAGAAAATTCAGAAAATCAGATATATAAGACTTTGTCACTTTGACTTATTCAGTAGAATTTATTCACACTGAAGCTTAGTATGCTACAGCCACAAGTTACTCTACTCCCTCTCTATTCCTTACTGGTAGGGAAGAATGTCCTCTCAAGGATTAAACACTGTTATTTTATTTCTGCTTCTATCATGTCCTCATTTTCTACTTTCATATTCTCAAAGATGTTTAACATTCACAAACACCTGCTTTTGTTTATAAGTAGACAATTCCCAATGGAGACAGAGTTCAAATCTCACCTAACTGGGATTATATGTCATGTCTTATCAATTTTCTGATTCTCTTTTTGCTTCTAGGACTTCCAAAATTATATGGCTCAAGTGTCTCTATAATCAAAACTTCCCGTACGTATATGCTAAGAATGTGTGTGTTATATAAAGAGGAAACGATGAATAACTAAGCTGCCATTCCCAAGCAATACAATGGGAATGAATTAACTCAAGTGCAGAATTTGAGGTCCTCAGCTGTCAGCCCTATGTTCATCTTACCATACTAACAGCCAAAGAAAATATTTTTATTAGGCTGTTAAGGAAAGTAACTACTTTTTTTTTTTTTTTCTTCTCTTTCAAAGGTCATTTTTGCTATACACACATGGTAGGTGTTTTATCATTTCACGACATTTCTACTTTTTTCAATACACTAGTTAATACTTAGGGTTCAATTCTGAATTTTTACCAATCACTTAGACAATTATTTAACAATGGATTAGTTTGTAGATTTTTTAGTCCAAGTCTGTCCTTCAAGAAGCTGACATATTTGCACCATGTTGGAATTAGGAAATGTAAGTCTGGCCATCCTCTACCTGCCCTTGCCCTCAGAGACACCCAGTTTTAAAACTCTGGACACTTTCAGATATTTTCTGAGAATGTTCAATAAGCAAAAAATCATACCAAAACAATTTCCTGTCCCCTGAGATCTTGCAAATATAATGTTATAGCAAAGGTTAGTATTCTTGGATGACAGGACTGCTGCCCTTAGAAGGGAGAGTATCAAGGAATACAGGATTCAAAAACACTCACTGAACAAAGCAAAAGTGATTTTTAAATCCAAAGAAAGTTCACAAATAGTATATGATATGCAGAGGCTTGTAAGCCCTTAAACAAGAGTATAGTAACTGTCTCCAAACTTCAGTTAAAGGTTTCTTTTTATAAGCAGGTCTCAGCCCACTCATACAGAAATCAGTCAGTTAGTTGATATATTGTGACAGCCTGTGGATCTGAGGAGAATTCCAAAGCAGCAGAAAAAGGATAGCACAGGGAAGCAAAGAAAGTAAAAGATAAATAACCCTTTTAAAGAGGATGTTGTTACATCCCAAGGAAGGAAGGATTCTTCAGATCTAAAATTTGCTTTAGAAATCAAAACAGATCATTTTACTCCCAAGTATGCTTTAGAAATGACATGATTGTTAATCAAGTGTTTCCTGTTTATAGGCCACGTAAACGATGCAAAGAATGAGAGATACTGTGTTTTAGACTCACCTTTCTGTCACAATGAAAGCAATTAGTACTTTCTTGACACCAGTATTACAGTATTTTTCTGGGGCCAAAACCTGCATGCGCCAAGAGTATATGCATATGCATATGTGCATGCGAGAAGACCATACTGCAGTTGATGCATATTTGAAGAGAACTAAGAATAACTTCATAGAATTTAGTTACAGGATACAATTTACTAAAGTTGCAAAGGAAAACACGATATAATACTGTATTGATTTTGCTGAAACTGTTTCTCACTATATTTCTGTGTTTCTGGCAGTAAAAAAAAAAATGCTATGCAAGTGGAAAGTTTAGTAAGGTATGAAAATAAATTTAAAACAGGATACAACTGATGACTAGGACTCACCTCTCTGAGCTTTGTCAATTTCTGCATTCGAACTGGCTGAACTTGGATTTGAAGGTCTTTGAATGCTTTTAATTGATTGCCGGATTTATTACCAACAACAAAGCTTTTATCTTCCTCAGATGGTAACTTTAATGGTGTTTTATCTTTCTGTCCAGGCTCCAAGCTGTCCCATGATACAGCCCGTAGTAGAGGAGGACGCAGTCCACACAGTTTAAATTCTGGTTTACATGAAACCTTATGGTCCCTCATTTCTGGAACAGGAATTTTTAGCTTTGAGTCTGTATTTCCTATTCCTGGTCCTGGTAAATGGGTTCTTAAAGGAACATCATTTTCTTTTGCTTTCTTGAGGAACGATTTTCCAAGTTCATTTTCACAAACATTCATGCAAGTGTTAAGAGACATTCTGCCACCATCACCACCTGAAGGGGAGCATTTAGGTAAACTATCCATATGTTTACGTGGATCAAAGTTTTCTTTTTGTTCTGAGAGCTTCTCTTTGGAGTTTTCAAAACCAGCAGAACGAGGAACCAATCTTCCCTGAGAAATCTTTCTTTGATCATTCTGCCTTCGATCAGTTAATCCTTTTGCAGCGTTCTGAAAGTAGAGGGACACACATAAAACAGAGAAACAAAAGCCAATTTCTCTTTTCCCCTACCCAAGAACAGATTTTCAGTGTAAAAAGCCATTTCCTTTTCAGTGACATTTGCTTTTAAACATGTGCTGTTGACAAGAGAAATAATTTTTAAAAGGCACTTGAAAGAACACTGAACTGGGAGTCTCTTCTCTGACTTTTGAGATAACCTCATGTAATTCCAGAGTCCATTACAGCGATCCTCATATAGCCAAGTTTCTCTTCATCTTAATGTAAGGTTTGTCTGAGTAAATGCCTTTAACTCTGTATCTTATAGCACTGTTACTTTTATTTGATTATTTTCCATTAGTCCCTCACCTCCCAGAGAAAAAAAACATGGGCTTGTACACAAAGTTAAAGCACATATAGGAATTTCTCTCTTCTTTGTGTGCAGGACAATTATAATTTGGCTGCAATCTTTACAGGAGAACTGGCAAAAGAATATGTGCTTATACCTTGGCTACTTTTGTACAGAATCTGTATTTTGTCTAAGAGCACCTGTGTCAGCAATTTAAGGGAGCAAATATACAATCTAACTGTGGGGTCTGCCTTAGATATGTTACTACTCCTCTCCTTTATAGTTACTGCTTCAAAATTCTGTTGCCATACTGGTTTTTGTAAGTATTGCCTAATCCACTCACAGCAAAATCTCTTTAAAGGGCCATCTGATGTTACCTAAAACAAATTAGGAAGCATTCATATAAACTCCTCCACCAATAGTTGTGCAGAACAGTAACATCCCATCAGTGCTGTGGAATATGAGGTACAGTTACCTCTTCCAGTGAGTCAAAGTGGTCTGGAAGAGGAAGTCTGTCTAAACCACCAGCATACACCAAAGTGACTACAGTAGATATTTTTACTTTACTTATAAAGGTATTTAGTATATCGATTTTAATTGAGCTAGAGCCGGATGCATGACAGGATGTAAAGGCCAGCTGTAACCGTTGTCCTCCACTCTATTTGCAGGTGCTTCACAATTTCTTAGAGCAGTATCAATTTTCTTTTCACTGGGGGAACAGTCTTATAGCCTCTTGAATCACATAAATAAGTCACGTGTGCCAAGACAAACAGGCAGATTTTGTTCAACACTGAAGATGAAACACTTACCTCTGCAGTTTGCCTGTCATCCTCTTTCACAGTTCTGTTATTCTAGCAAAAATGGAAGGAAAAAGTTGCCTTACCTTTCACATCTATGCTGCAAAAGTTACATAGATAGGCAATGGATGAACTTTAAATCTCTTAATTTTTACACTGCTTGTCACATTTATTTATGAAGTAATTTTAGGGATTAGTTTTTTCCATAGATTAGGATTATATTGGATCTTTTTTCATTTTCTACCCCTAACAGTTCTCTATGATCCTTCAGCCTCGTTACCTCACAGATTTTTTCTTCAGAGTTAACATTTATTAGCCCCTCACTCTGCAGAAAAAACATATCAATAATCCAGTCTTGGTATATAAAATGGTACTCAAAATATCCCCGTTTCCTCAGAGACAAATAGGACAGCATAGTGTAATATAGTACTGTAATAACCAGGTTACTGTGCAGATTATTCAGCTCTTTCTTACCTGCCCTGGAGATACTGACTCGACACTAGCGGTTGTGCACACATCAGATCCTAGAAAGACACATACATAATTAGGGCATATTCTGATGTTTTGCTCAAAATTTTTACTACTACAGCATTAGCAAGCACATACATGCACAGTTCCACTTAATGTATTAAGGACAAAATTTAAATGTGGAAAATACCATTCAAAAGGAGAAAAAAAAACATCTAAAATAGAGTAAGGAAAAGATCATTAAAGCTTCTCAAAACTCTATTATTGAAGAGAATAAAAAAATAGAACATGTAAGCTAACAGCAACACAGGCAAAAAAACCCAACCCAAAATAGAATACAAAAAATATATATGTAAAAATACATATTGTGGGCATTCATGATCTTTGACATATCCAGGAGGAGATGCTTGAATCTGCAGATTTTGACTTCTCATCAAAAGATGTTAAAAAGTATGTTTTTGGTTAGCTTTCATAAGTTGAAGTTTGAGCCTGCATGGATCATTTTACCTGATGGAACTGGAAGAGTGAGAGAGTTGCTCCGAGATGCTACTGGTGAAACTTTAGGACTAAGTGTAGGGGAAACTGCTTCATTAAAACAAAGACAAAAACAAACAAACAAACAAGGTAATTTTACTTTCTAGGCTTGTAGCTTCTGAATTTTAAAAATTCAGATAAGATTAAGACATGAATCTCACAGTTATCAGTCATATGTTTGTCCAGAACCTGACAAGTTGTACTCGGCAATTAGGAACTTAGAGCAGGTTTTACCTTGTATACCTGCCACAAACTAGTATAGTTCTGTTGATATACAGAATATTTATTCTCCTCATTTTTCTGCTGAGAAGTAGACACAAAAAAAGGATTCACAAGGAATTTAGAAAAAATAAAATAAAATTTAATTTCCTCCAGAAAGCGTCAAACCAATTTTAAGATAGAACTTTGCTTTGAATTGGCATTTCAAAGCAAAATGAAAATCCTATTTCATGATAAAAAAAGTATTTTGTCCTAGTTTTCAAACACTTCCTATGAGGGGAAAAAAATCATTTCAATTGACATTCTAGAGCAAAATATTTTATTCTGCTGTTTTTAAAGGAGGATCTGGTCCATTTAGCTTAGTTTATGACTATGTTCAGAATAAAAGTCTGTATAATTACATCTGGGGGGATTGTTTTTTCAACAGTATGAATCTTGCCATTAAAATTTCATTTTATATACAACAGGAACTTTAGGAAGAAAATCCTCACAAACAGAAATTTGTGACCATTTTTTATATTCCAATAGAAATACTTCATGCTTTCCTGTTACAGTGTTTGCAGTGTGTCATTCAGGCACCTAAAAACTTTAAACCACCTTCCACTCATCTGAATATAGAGACTGGTTGTTTCTGTTTTATATGGAATTGTGAGGGGAGGGCAGAGGGATTCTGACCTTCAAACTAACAAAGTGTATGTATACAGTAGCAATGTATGCATTACAGTAGATGCTTGTATGTGCCTTTGCAGATCTTTGAAGTAGAAGTCTTGTTTTCAGAATCTGCATCTACCTGTCGGTGACTCTGGAAGGCTGCTTCTTGACTTTCTGCCTCTGCGCATTAGAAACCTCTCGCTTACTTTCTTTGCTTCTTCTAGTAATTCAAGGTTCTTCTTTTTGTCTTCCTCTGATATTTTGACATCTGGTAGCTGATCGTTTACCAGATCAATCACATGACCACTGTTGTCTAGGTAGAAAGCATCAGAATTAGAGCTGTACCTAGTATTTCCAGATAGGTTTTGGCATTTCAGAGTAACGAGTACAAAACATATCTATTAATTTAGCTTTGCGCTTGCATTTAATAAATATTCACATCTGCTCATGTCTAACATTACTATATTCTTCAAGTTTAGAGCAAGTCTAACAGATAACCCGCCAAGATTAAGTCACTATGATGAAAGATGCTCTTATATGTGAAACTGGCTTTTATAGCTGTGTCCCCAATACAATTTTTCTAATTTATCAGTAAGAGTGGCATTAGATCCATTTCAACTAGGAGTCATGGCATTTCTGTCATAGACTTAGTTTTTCCATGGATTTTGTATGTCCAGTTTTTCAAGGCTAAGGTACCACAAACACCTGGTAAAGATTTATGCACACTACTTTTAACATACAGGTGATTCCATCAAATAATCTATAGTATAAAGTCCAGAGTTTGGAAGTATAAAGATTTTGTTCTATGCAGATAGAAAAGCTTTTCCCACAAATGCAGAATCAACAGTAAAGCTGCAATCTACTTTTAATGAAATACCTGTTTTGTTTTACACTAAGATTTGTGTGTTGAAAATTTGAGAAGGACCTCGCATGGCACTTTCCTTGGGCCACCAAAAGAGGAGAGCTGCAAGGCACAGTAATTTCTATGCTCTTTTAGAAATAAGTTTTCATCACTATACTCAGCATCTTTCCCTTTTCATATTTGCCTTGCCTTCTGCCTCTTCACCACTTCCATTTCCTTTCCCTTTGGCTGCAATTTTCTCTTTTCCCATGAATTCCCTTTAGTTTCTCTTGCTGCATCCCATCTCCTTCACCCTGTCTAAGTCTCTCTGAATTGCAGCACTGCCCCCAGGCATATATTAATCTCCCCAATTTGATTTTGTCTGCTAATTTGATGAATGTGCACTCCATCCTCCTCCAAGTCATTGATAAAGATGGAAAGCACAACTCATTTTCTTGAGTGGGTTTCAAGACATAGCCAAAGGCCAGCCAGAGCAGCTGCAACACAAAGCAGGCTTGAAGTAAAGCTCTGCCTTCAGCAGAATGACATCTGGAAATGTTTGTTTCTTTCAAAGAACCCTCTCCTTTTGCTAATGTCTAGGGAGCATAAGACCAACCAATCAGTCACTACCCTCAGAGCCAAACTATCCTACCAATATTTTACCTGTCCAGTTGTCCACCCATCCAGATTATAAAGTCCTAATTTGGATACCAGATTTAGGAGAGGGGGGAACAACCACTCTTGCTGCTGCATCTCTGAATATGGAAAGATAATCATTCTTTTGCATAAGTCTCATTTCCGTAAGTATAGTTCCATAACTTTATTTGGTTCCCACAAGTTTCGTTACCTCTAAAATCAACTGTTGGCAAGCAGGATAGATTTTAAGTGTTCCAAGTTCCCTTATGTGGATCTGAGCTGATTTACATGGATCTTATCTCCATTTTAGTTTTATAGGACATATAAAGGAAGTTTCCCTTTGAATGCAAGCAGCCAAGAAACACAATTTACTCATGAATTTAAAGGACTAATCACAAAAGTGGAGCAAATGCATGAGAAGTCACAACTATTTGAAGTCTGCTAATGATCCTTCTGTGCGCTTTCTCTCAGCTACGTTTTTATAGGCATAGCAATGCAACTGAGTACCCAGCTATAAAAGTGTCAGAATCACAAACTAGTAAGGATTAATTTCCACTGTTACTGGCAAGAATAGTTAGCACCTTCTCTCTGCATGGCTGAGTAGTACAACAATGCAAATACTACTTACATAAAATATGTTATTATCTTATTAAGAAAAAGGCAATATTAAGGATGTTCTGCTAAATTCACTATTTGTACGAAACTACCCCAGGATCCCAGGTGTATAAAATTATTATTGTGTATTTGTTGTGTCACAAATATCAAATTAATTCCAGCAAGCTAACCCTCACAAATCCACAAAAAGGAAAATGAGAAGTATAGTAATACATTACATTCTGCCAGAAAGGGTTCTGGCCTCTCTGTTTTGACCACCAGAAAGAAAAAAAATACGGCGTATACCCTGTTAATAGTAGAGAGAGTTTGGGTACTTTCAGAGGTACCAATTAATTCTTTTCTTTATGCAATACCTCCTATATGAGAGAAAGTAGAAAGGTACCTATAATGTAGGGAACGTAGTCTTAGCTGTAGCCATTTTCATCCCTAGGGATGCATGATCTGCTATCATCAGCAGATCAGTGCTTACAAGAAATATTTCCTGCAACTGTCAGGACTGTCCTTTGCTATTGGAAAATTCAGAAATATGCTCCACGAAGCCCTGTGCCTATGTGCAATATATTTATCAAGAACAACCCCACACATCTGAGCTTCTTAATAAAAACACATAAAGAGGACTTATTAATCAGAGTCCTTATTAGAATCTCAATTACTAAAGGCAATCTCAGTTGATAAAACAAAATTTTTATTCTGAATATTTTGAGTATCAGAGATGTAGCAGGGCTTCAATGTTTGCTGGTTCTTTAATAAAGAAAAAAAAAAAAAGATACAGAAGCATCTATTTCAAGATGCCTAAAAACTAGGTTCCTTAGTGACAGCAGAAAGGGTGCTTCCTTTTAAAAGCTTCTGGGAATATCAAAATAGTCACCTGATAAGCTTGGTTTCAAGTCTGTTACAAAACCAGTATTTTTTGGGTTTTTTAAGGTATGCAATGACCATGCAAGTCCATGATTTTACAGAAAACTATTTTCATGCACAGCATAAAGCAGTGATAATTGGCTCAAATTAAGTTAATGGCTTGGGAGAAAGTAACATTGTTGTAAAGATAAAAATATCTTTAAAAATTTATTCTAAATGATAGATTCCCCCCGCATTTCAGTAGGAGGTCTCATATACTTATTCCTTCATCCTTTACATGCAATGTAAAGATGTACTGCTATCATACTTTCAGCTCTGTTCAACTTTTACTTTACAGAAAATATATAAATGGAGGCAAGTAACAATCCAAATGCAAACATACCAAAACTAAGAACTGATGGGAGCTTTGCCACTGACTTAACAGGATGAATATTTATCTCAGTTTGTAGTACTCATAAATCTGCATCCACACCATTATTCCCCTTAAAAAACCAACTTACTCCACAGATAGCTACCCAAACCCAAACAGAACTAATTATGTAGTAAGAAACTCATTAACAAGTGAAGAAATAAAGAAAATGTTCCTCTGGTTAGCTTGTTTTCATTTAAGGTCTAATCCAATATGATAGCCAAACTAAATAACTCAAAACTTAAGTGTCTGTTAAGCTGCTAAAAAAATTCCAATTGTTCAAAAGTAACAAAAATAGTATTACTGAGCAGTATTTTGCGTACAAGAATTTTAAGCACGTGTATCTCCAGCCTTCTTAAACTAGTAAAGTAACACACTAATTTAACGACTTTATGAAACTAATTATATGCGTATTTCCCTGGATCTGTCTGCATGTAATCCACTTATGATCACAAACTCATGATCGCAACTCAACATGCTAACAATATTCTCTGTGCATGCATTATAAGACAGTATGCGCAGGAAAAAACCTGTAGTCAATACAGTGAGACTGTATATTTAGGTCTTTATTTTATGTCACATTTTCTGAGAAACATCCTTGCTTAAATGAATAATCACTTCTTACCAACAGAAGTCAACAAATTTGTTGGATTCCTGCTGGTACGGTTAGAATGTCTCCTATGAGGACTACGAGGCCTAGAGAGAAAAATGAAGAAAAATTATGGAAGTATGCTTCTATTTCTCTGTAAAAAATTAACATTAAAAAGAAAGCACTTTTCTTTGATTAAAAAAAAAAAAAGAAAGCAAAATGGTTTTATTGCAGTTCCTGCCATCTCCAAACAACTGGAAATGGAGGAAGATTGCAGAAAGAAGGAAAATTACAGAAATTGCTCTCACACAGGAGCTCTGACATTTGCTGATAACCTCAAATACTGCAAACTTTTAATTTCTTAGAAAAACTACATTTCTTTAGTTCATTATTATGACTTAAAACTCATATAAATACAGTAAATTGCAAAAAATTCAAGATTTTAGTCTTTGTAATTTGTTAGGGCTACCTCAGCTAAGTTTCACAATTGAAATAATTTCTTAGGCTCCAACATAGACACTCCCATATAGTAATATGACAACTTTCTAGATTGAAAACCAGGTGAAAGTCTCAAATAACTGCAGAAAATTAAATGCTGATGCAGCAATAATGCTGCTTTTAAAGGGCTGCATTATAATTTTGAGTCTTAAATAATCTTGAAGTTTGGTGAAGTACACTTTAAAAACTCAAGCAAATTATAGTATAGACTTATGATCAATACTTTCTGATTAGTTTTTCCCATATTTTGAGTCTAATGGCAGGTCAATAAATTAAAAATCCCAGGTCAAGAAGTATGCTTTATCAGAAGACTGAAGATAACCTTAATTCAACTCAAAATTGAATTGAAGTTTCCAACTTCCAACAGGATTATTATTTCCATTCCTGAGCTTACTTTCACATAAATAGCCTCAAGCCGGTGTTCTTGCCCTGTCTACCTGAACAGGCCCAAACATCTGAGTCAAAACTCATTGTACTGTAGTATCCAAGCTAGACATTTAATTTCTTCCAATTGTCTAGCTTAGAAACATTATCTATTTGAATTTTCAACTAATACCTATTTTATTTAAGATCAGGAATGTGGTCCTATCCCAGTTTCCAGGTGCTACAGAAGTTTCTTTGGCAGCTTCACTGAAACAGTAGGGAAGACTGAACAGATACAAGGGAGGAAGGGAAAGAAGAGAGCTGGGAAAAAAGCCTACACTTGCTGCATCTGTTTTTTAGACAGAAAATAAAGGCCAGTAACTCAATTTTAACGCTTTCAACTCAGGACTTTAAAACAACTGAGCATATCTTAATTGGCTTTAGAAGAAAATTTTAAAGATGCTGGCTAAAAATATCATGATATTCTAATATCACAGAATACTATCCTATGAAACAAAGTTAGCCAGCAATACCAGGCTACCAACAGTTTTTGTAAGGAAAGAAACCATATACAGTAACAGTAGCTTCACCAGCATCACCTTAAGTTATGTAAAACAGCACGTGTTTTAAGTCAATACTAAGATAATACGCATACAACTGGAAGGCAGATTTATTATGAAAGATATCTGTAATACGCTAAACCTGTCAAAAGAAGATAAGCATTTTCAGCAGGTCATAAAATTATGAAATGCTAAATATAAAAAATTAATAAAATGCTTGCAAAAGCTATTAGTAAAAATTGCAAAGTATTTTTATGACCATAAGCCTTCCTTGGAAATTCTGTGCCCTCACAAATAAGCCCCATTATACAAACTGTCATATATTGCAAGCCCATCTTTTGCCAAAAACCTTCCTTCATTAAAACACACTTCAGTAACTTAAGGATCATATAAACAGATTGTTTTTTAAAACGGCATAGTTTGCTGCTGCATTTTCCTTTCAATAGACAAAACAATTACAACAGATTGCAAATATTATTGCTACAATGTCTATTTTTCAGCATGATAGTAAGAATATTGTAATAAGATGGTAATATAGCTAGTTCTTTAATTCAAGAAGGGAACAGACAACACAGACATTGGACATAAGATATATCCATTTGCTAGAGTCAACACTGATGGCTGAGCATACCTTGAAGAACTTACATCTTTACTATTTAAAAAACTATTTTTTTTAAAGCCTTACAAGGATTAATTTCCTAACTCTACATCGGACTACAGTCTTATTAGTTCAGTGGAAATATTTATACAATTAAAGACAGCACTACTGCTGTACATATATAATTAGTAGACCAGAATTAGGGATATAGCTACTGAATTGAAAAAATTCAATGGGGGGGAATACTTCAGTAAACAGAAAAATGCTCTGTTGTACTTTTTTTGGTGTCATTTGCTCGTTGACTGGGTTTAAGTAAAGGTTAAAATTTGGACAGAAGGACAGTATTGTGCATTGCCATGCAAAGAACGTGAGGAATCCAACCATCCATCATCTTTGTAGTAGGTGTACAATTGTAGCACACACATGCACACCACTATGTGTGTACAAAAGGATTTGACCAAGCAATTTTTTCCTCACCAGGCCCTATTTTATTTGCTAGAAAAAGGACAGACTTCAAAAGTTACAGGTTTTAGTCCAAATTATGCAAAACTTTAATTTACATTTTTGGTTTAGTTTCAAATTATGCTATTCTGAAAGGTAAGAAAGTTAATGTAAATTTAAAATATACAGAGTCAGATTGGTAGGTTCAGGATATGAAACTCTACTTTTTTATTGTTATATTCCTGTCTCCCCTCACTTTCCTACATCCAAAAAATCAACATTAAAATGCAAAGACTATACAATCAAATTACAAATCCAGATATATCAATAATATTTTTCTACAGTATACATTTCAAAGCAGTATTTTAGAAACACAGCTCCTGGAATTACTGTACAATTTATGCATAGATTGGTAATATATAGTACCTGTTAACCAGATTTTTATCAATTTCTACATCTGACGTAACAGCATTCTCTGGAAGAACAATAGAAGGTGTACTGCATGTTGTCCCTTCAACAGTAGTGTCCTGAATGATTTGTGACAAATATAAAAATGTAGTTAAACAGAAATTCAAAACACTGAATATTGATGCTCTATGTGGAAAATAATGTATATTGCTCAGTTTAGCTAAAAGTTCTTATTTGAGAAAACAAATGTGAATTAGAGGTCTATACTTAAATTGCAAAAAAGACATGATAGAGACCTGGAACATCTGTTTCCTTCACAAATTTTTAATGCACACAAGCTAAATTCAGTAAGCATGGAACTAATGAGAAAGCTTTAAAATGGTGGACGAACTGATTTTTCACACCATTCCAGCAAACGACTCCTTTACTGAAGTACATGTACAACACTTGGTGAACTTAGGAGCTGACTGCAAGAGTGAAAAGCAGCTACGTATAACAGGGCTAAGCCAGGCACACAAAACCTCCAAATGGTTCTGGTGTGCAACAAAAGCTTGAATAAATGTAGTATTAAGTATGCACATGCTATGTAAAAAACCAGAAAATAATCATAAGGTTATCTTGTTAGTGTTCTACTTGGTTTTCCATCCCATTAATTGGAAAACCAGCTTTTTTTAAAAAATAGAAATGCAATATTTAATAAACTACAATATAATTTTTAGGTGATGAAAGAAACTGGCACTGAATATCAATGTATGCTTGCTGTCCTAAAAAACTTGTCCTGAGAACTTAATCCCACACCTTGTACCACAATGATGCCAATCAGCTGAAGAGAAGGCATGTGCTTCCTGTGAGATATCCCAAATGGAGATGCATCAAATTGGAAAAAAGAACTGTGCGTTTATCATATGTAGTAAAAAAATTATTACTTCTATCCCAGGTGCTACATTCAGATTCACCAAAAAAAATGTAAACGAATGAAGAAAAAAAACCACCTCTCTACTTCTGAAAGGCTACACAAGCAATCTGATGTTTACAGTCAGTCAAGGAGTTGAAAAACGTGATTCACAAAATCACGCATAGCGGGGAAAGTGTAGGTTTCTGTTAGAAGTTGCAGGGTTTTTTTTTGACTACAATCATGAGATAAATAGAACATATCATAGCAGTGAGAGTATTTACAGCTAGAGGGAAAGCTTCCCAAAAGTGGCAGGGGACTGCCATCAATCAACTTGTAAAATTTAAAGAATAATTTGTAAATTCTCAAATCCTAATTACTTCTGGTAGGCACTGGTATGTACAAGTATTTTATTTTATTTTGTTATTTGGAGTCTCAATTTTTTTGTGAAACTACATCCCAAAGTTTAATAAGAAATTTTTACTTCAGTTGTCATTGGAGNAGAGGAGAGTTTTTCAGTTGGAAGGGACATACAATGTTGGAATAAGGTATTTTCTAATCAAAGAACTCTAGAAGCATTTTGAAAATGGTATAATATTAAAGTATATAGCATAACCCTTCTCTCAAAGGCAATAACATATGCTTTGGTCTGGACATCTGAGTTAGGATTCTTTATTATGTTGTAAACAGCATTTTTAAAAACCAAAATAAATACATTATATGGAGCTCTACAATTCTGTACTCATAATTCTCATATGACGTTCCTTGGCAAGTTTACATTATCAGCCACAGGAGAGCAGAATAGGAAACATGCCAAGAAAATCATATGAAGATTTGAATTTAAGAAAAATATCCTTGTAATACTGGAAATATTAGAATGCAAAAGCACAATCTATTATGTGATCCAAGTGCATAACTGACATTGTATGATAACAGTTTGAAAGTGATTTTTAGTAGTATTCTTGAAAATGTTACAATATGTTTTGTCTAACAGTCAACGACAAAAATACAGGTGACTGCTCTGCCCTGCTTGTAGGGCAAAGCAGCTGAGTACGCATGCACATTGTTTATACTAATCTCATGACTGCCAAAGAGCAAAAGCTTTTGAATGACGTAACGTCAGCTTTAAAGTCACTCAAGTCCATTTTAGGACTCTAAAACCAGCTCATTAAAAAGAAAAAAAAAATAAAAGAAAAAGAAAAAGGCTGTTGCCAAGGCTAGTTCAAGTCAGGTAGAATACATTAATCATGGTCAGCAGCTATAGCAGTTGAGCTTCTACAGAGGTGAAAAGTCATGCCTCCTGTTGCGGTACATTTGTACAGGAGAGGGGCAGGAAGGGGTAGAGCATGAAGCTCTTTGTAGGGCCAGCTGGCTTGAATCAAAAGAAATCTTTCTCCTCTGAAGAGTACTCAGGCTGCTATATGCATATCTTGGAAGAGAAGCTTTAACAGGAAGCTTAAGCTGTCTCTCAGTTGTACATCTGAACAAAGATGATACAGAATTTTTCCATCACCTTCCTGTAACTGCCCTCTCTGTGTTAGCTTCCAGACCAGTCTGCTTGTCAGCTATTCCCAAAAGCTGCCTCAGCTCCTCACACCAGTGACTGCCTGCTACCCAGTCTTTGCTTCCTTTTTGTCCCAAGCTCTCTTCCCATAAAAACATAGCGTAAAACTGAGTCCACCTATATGGCTCAGGTGGGAGCCGATCCACACGCTTTACAAGGACGATCACGTGCCACCTGGTCTTGCAGGGAGGCTTGTGCTGAGAGGATGGCACACAGTTTGGTCCATAACAGAAGATCCAAGAGGCTCAGCGATACTCAGGGTGGATAGGATATGCAGACATTCCGGCTGTTAAGCTCTACCGAGCCCTCACTAAGCATACAGAAAAAGCGTTTTTAAAAGTTTTATAATCCGGACAAATTTGGATGGATTTGAACAGTAATGGGAGGAAAAAAATAAAAATCTCTCTGCTAAAAGAGCTACCCTGCCAGGACAGTCAGATGATAAAGCTTTACTTTACACCACCTGAATTTTATAAAGCATTGGAAAAAACCAATAATCCTCTGCCACCTGGCCATATACTTAGAAATTAATTAAAGGTCTGGACTGAATTTCAGAACAAATTTGGCCTGAAACAGACACTCACGTGAAAGGCCTCAGAAAAGTGATGCATTTCAGAGAGCAGCCTTTTGAGTGAGATGGGGTTTTAAGTAAGCTTAATTTTAGATGTTTAAGCGAAGTGCTTAGAGTTTAGCAAGTAAGGTAATGAAATTCAGTTGCAACTACACCTAGTTGAAACAGCCAGGAGAAGAGAGAAAGTAAACATGGGACATCTCCTTCAGAGCAAAACAGATAACATGCAGTGATTTGATAAAAGTACAATATAAATTTAAATAGGAATAATAAAAAAATGAAATGCAGACACTTGAATGATGGAATAATCAGCGTACGAGAAGTACTATGAACATCTAGACAGACTTCTCAGCAGTCAGAAGAGCCAGTAAAACAGTGTTTGGGATACAAAGAGAGGAGAAAGCTGGAAATAGAAATAGCGATTTTTGATTTAAAAAGAGGGAAAGATGGCAGCTCACAACCAATCCTGAAAGTGTAGGGAGATTTATAGGCCACTATAAATCTTAAAATAATTGGTAAGGATGAATTTTTCTTTGTTGCAGGTATGCATTACACATATAGAAATTACATTTTTAATACTAAAACCCTGACATCAGTTTTTAAGGGTATCAGTGAAAGCATATTATATTATATTATTCTATATGAAATAAATCTAATTACATTAAAATAAGGGAATGACTAGAAATGACATCTGACTGAAGTTCTATGATTTATGATAGGAGAAATAGTTCTGTATAAAACACTTCTAAAACATTCAATACTTACTATAACAAAACAGCACACAAACTAAGAGTTCAACTACATACTCTTAATTCAGACAACATTTCAAACAAGGGGCTAAAGTTCTTTGAATTAGGCTAACTGCCCTGTGTTAATGGGAATTTCACATCTATTTCCCTCAGGAACACTGAGCTAATGAATAGTTTGATGAAAGTTGTTCAACGGCAGAAACAAGTCCACCAGTTGTTAGCGCCTTCTGATGCCCTCTCCTTGCTTGCAAGTCTTTATCTTACAATGATAACCTATTTTACTCATTACATAGTCATGCTGTGGAACGTGGACTGCAGCAAGACCCAAAAGTGGTAACAGGTATGAACAAGATCAAATTCTTACAACGCTGGCCAGTTGCGATCCTTAACTTAAGTAGGCCCATAAACAGTGTGTTGGTTAAAATCCTCTCACTGTTACTTTGTGTCTAAAAATAACAATTTCTCTAAAACAAAGCATTTTGCACCATTAACTGATTCATGAACTATCACATTATCACAGTTCACTTAAGACCTACCTCTAAAAGGTCTGTGTAATGTATTAAAATATATATTTTTTTTTTTTAGATTAGGTGGTTGGAATTCTTCATTTCTCCCATTTGACAAGGACGGTCAGGATTAGATTCATTGATGTCTGCTAGCTTTTCATACTTTTTCTCTTTGGGTATATTTTACCCAGCAAGTCTTTTGTATTAAAGTACTACTCACACGGATGGGTTAAAAAAATTAAATCTTCTTGACCTAATATACATTCTCAGCTATTAGTCTGATGAACTTAGGTTGTTTATCTTAAGCCAGGAAACTAACACTCAGCATAATGTGCAAGTTAGATGGAATGCATGACAAATCAGTGTAGGGCTCACTGCCAACAGTATTTTCCAACAACGTTAAAGTAGCGGATGTTTTCACCTAAACTGTCGAATACAGTGTCCTCAAATCCAGTGACAGTGATACATTTTTACCTGAGGATGTGCCAGATTATAAATCCTCTTTTTCTTTACACCAGTTTGCATAAAACAGGATGGTCTGGATAACCAGTGATTTTGTAATCACAGCAAGGTACTTCAGCTAAGCTAACAATTCAAAAAAACCCCACTTTATTAGAACATAAAATTACTTTTTATTGGTGGTATAAGTTATTCAAAAGGGAGAAGTATCACCCTTTACTGAATTTTAAAATTTATCTCCAAATAAAACATGTAAAAACATGTAGTTGCCAGAAGTTTGAGTAGCAAAATGATGAGTATGCCTGGGGAGCACCCACCTGCTCTCTGTATAGTTCCAGTATATGTTCAGCTTCTACTGTGGCAATTAAAGCACTGAGAAAGACTACAAACCCAAAACCAGATTTCCATCTTTCCCACACTCATGAATTGCACAGCAGCTTCTATTATCTGTAAAGGCAACACTAGATGTTTCAAGACTACTGACTTGACTGACTACAAGACTACTTTCTTTTCTGAGAGGTTAAAGTTTTCTGCAGTAACATCACAAAGGACATTTTTGGACAGCTTTGATAAAAATGGTTCAGAACAGACAGACATATAAGCCTCCAGATCAAACTGATAAACAAGTGCTTGAGCAACTTAAGTTCTCATTCCTTAGTCTATAAAATATTTGAAGAATTCTAAGAATATCAACTGAAAGATCCTTTATAGCTTCATCAATTAATCAAAAACCACTAATACGTAACAATGACTAGATGTTATTTTATAAAGTCCTAATATGCACAAACAGGTTTCAGCCTCAGGTTTCCAACAAGTGTCAGAAAACACTTTTGTAAGAGTGCTTACTTTGGCTGGAGGAGAACTGTTGTGTTGTGCCTCTTTTGACTGTCCCTTGTCTTCAGGTAAGGTTGGCATGGTGGCCAGTGTGAAGCACGTGGAACTGCAATGTGGACTAACAGGACCATGCACTGCTGAGAATTTCTGTTTCAAGTTAGCCTGAAGGCATAAGCGCTGAGAGGCCTTGTGATCTGCAGGCTGTGTTCGATGCCAAAAACACAAGTCAAATCCATTAAAACTCTATGCTTTAACACTGAGATCACTTTACAATAACAAACAGTATTAAGGTTGAAAATTAAAAATGCTATCTTGTGTTTTATTATCTAAAGCTTTCAAGATGAAGTATAACTTAGAAAATGCATTTGAAATGGACAATGTTCCATTCTTGTTGCTCTTTCCATCTCTTGCCTCCGTTTTACAGATTTTTTTTTTCGTTCTATGACTGTTTTTGGCTGTGACCAAACTACCCTCTCTAAAAATCCTTTAAGAAGGAAACAGCATTCTGGATATCCATAATATGTCTTTTAATAACCAAAAAGTCCTAATGCTACACAGCATGATCTCAGATCTCAAAGAAAGGAGTAAAACTGGAACCCCAGATGGTGGCACTCTTCCTTTGAGCAAAAGCAAGGCCAAGATGAATTGTGCAAAGACTTGGTGTACAACTGCATAAGACAACACTATGCAAGATGTTCCTGAAGCAAAGTAGCAGTAATGCCCAAATGGAAAAAAAAAATTAAAAATCACTGCCTATTAGCTGAGAAAATTCTTGTACTCTTATTAGTATCAACAGGAGCTACTGCCTTCACAAGGATATTATTAGCATTATTAGCATTAAAGCCTTTACAGTAGTCTGAAGATGAGAAATGTTAAGTACTAATCCTTATAGCTACGGTGTATGTATTACAAGACTTACTATGACACCTACCGGATAGTTAAGGAACACTCCTCATAAATAAATCATTCGACTCTTTGATGGTGCCTACAGCCGACAGACAATGCGGTTATCAGAGACAATCTGGTACACAGTTTCTGTCTGGACTAGTAAGAGCTAACTAAATTCCCTTTATAGCTAATTCACAGCTGTGTACAGAATGGAGCTATACACTCAAACAGTAATATAACAACTTCAGTAGTATGCCAAGGAGATAAAGACACAAAACAAGTATAGGTTCAGCCTCCAAAACATGTTATTTTCTCCCAAACCTGAATTACTAATCTCATCTCAATTCTTGCACTCATCTGGAAATCAAAATAGATGGAAAAAGAGGTTGAGATGGGGAGATGATTCGAAGTTCAAGGCACTTATCAGTGTCATAACATTAACCTTCTACAGTTTTCCTTTCTGTTTCAGGGAAAAGCACAGAAATGTATTCAGGAACTTGTTGGTTTATTGAGATGCAGCATATATGACACTATTATGAAGACTGAGATAAAGACCTTTTTGAACAGTGAGCATAATGTTTTTCAGAACAGTATATGCTGTAAGAACAGCACGTTTCAAGCTTTTGTAGACATTTTGAACCTGTTACAGGTGAATTTCTAGCTCTAATGGAATAAGTGAAAGCTCACGTTTATTTCATGGTTTTCCCCACCTCCACTCAAATAAGAGTGGAGGAAGCTTCCATGAATAGAAAGAAGATTTTAAAATGTTTATTAAAGCAAAATATCTTTAAAGTCCCTAATATGATGGAAAACAGACATTTATGATTACGTATATTTTAATAAACCCACAGAGATGAGGCAGATAGCGTTAAACATCTGTGTGTTTCAACAGTGAAGTATTTTTGTATCAAACAACAGTCACCAACTATTAACACATGAAGACATGATAGAAGCGAGGTAACTGAAAAAAGTGACATGGACTTGCTTTTCATCTCTGTAACAAAATCCTGGCATCCTACGCAATTTCTGAGTTTGCAAGAACTCAAATTCAAACAAAAACAAAAAAGAGAAGATACAAATTTGGCTGTTTATCTAATCCCTCTTAATGTTTGCCTTATGAATTTATAATGGTTCCAGTCGGTTCAACTCAACGGAATGCCAGGCCTGAAAAATCAGAAATGTTCCAAGTCACGACCAAAGTGTATTTGCAGTCCTACATGGAGTTGTACAAGCTATTGCATCAAAGTGGTTTATTACCAGTCTTAGCTGAGCTCCTAGTACATACTAAACTTAAAAAAGAAATGCAAGTCATATTGAAACAAGAGCAAGCTATTAAGCACATCAAGTTTCAGTTCATTTTTCAGATTTAAAAAGCAAAAAAAAAAACTTTAAAAAAAAAAAAAGCAGGCTTGTCTAAGAATAGAAAGGGACAAATCCCGAGCTGTGTTGTCTTAGAGATGCAGCACAGAAAGTACTGCCAAGGGAGAACAGAGGGTAGAAAGATGAATTTTTGCCACCTTAACAACCCCCAGATTTGGAGTGGACTGAGTTCAGTCCGTCTGACACAATTAGAACCTTTCTCTGACTTCCTTACAGAGCTAACTTGTAAATAGGAAAAAGCTCCAAGTCTTTGTGGTTCTGATTGGAAGGAAATTTTCTTCTTCTGATTTTCCATTTTTTCCTAATGTCTCTCCTGAAAACCCCAGTGCTGAGAACTGTATTGGAGCAGCAAAAGTTTGCATGTAATTATCCATATTCTGAGGCTTCTTAAAACAAACACACAAGTCTTTGCACGCCTTGACTGCACAGCTGTAGTCCTATAAGGTACCAAAGTAAGGGCTACTGTTTATTGGTATTTCAAAAAATATGTAAGGACATAGGTCAATTCATAAGCTATATGACTTAGGACTCCTGAATGATTATTTTTTCAATCTAAAAGCTTTTTTTTAACCTGTGGAATGTTCTTAAAATCAGATCCTTTAAAGACTGTATGATCCTTAAGTAGCACAAACATCACATCTTGTAATTGCAAACGGATATAACCAACGGAGCCACACTCCTGCTCCATGCTATGCAAGGAGTTGTCATTTTCTGTATCAATTACTGCCTTCTGATACTAGTAAGAAAGGCAAAGGTTTAGAAACAATGGAACCTTTAGATACTAGTGAATAAATGTTCTTCTTCCATTGCTGCTGAAGTGACCTTATGTCTATTTGATCGGGCAACAAAAATAGCCCCAGTAAATGTCAGCGAGAATCAAAACATATAGAAGAAGGGGGCTTCATGAGAACACTCTAACAAGAATCAGAGGAGCTTCTCTGCATCTCATAAATGTAGGAAGAAAAGAAATGTCCTTGGAAAATTTACTTCCCTGGAAGTTACATTTTTTTTCCTTCTTCTGTAGAGCATTAGGGAGGAGTACGCCCTTGGAACCCACAGAATTCACACCTTTATCTACAAAAACAGCTTATGGCTTTAGTTAACCCCGCGCTAAAGTGCAGACAGCATGACTATTCTAGGTCTAAGCCTGGCTCATCTGCCAGCTGAACAGCCTTTGAAATCTTGCTGCCATTAGTTTCGTCGGCTTTATCTCCTTTCCACAAGCATTAACATCTTTCAGTCAAAGAAGGAAAGGATATGTTAACAATACATGCAATATAGTGAGATACCAACTGAAAAAACTGTAATTATTGTCCCTGAAGATACTGAAAGCATAGATTATAAACATACATCTGCACTTTTAAAAACAGTCACGGTGCATAAGCACATGTTAGCCTCCTCGTCACTAAGACAATGTCAAGATTCTGTTATTTCTTTTGTTAGGCATTGGTCAAACTGTCTGGCCTACCTCTATCCTATAAAGGATGTCATGAGATTACTGTAGCGTTTTATCAGAGTAAGTAATCCCCCCCCCAAATTCCAGTCTTTCGGAAAGTGCAAGACCTTCAAAGTTACCTTTTAAAATTAAAAACTTGTAGACATTAACTCACATGTCACAAGAAGAGTGGATGTGGGTGACGATCTACAATCTTAGTCTGCACAAGCGTTTTGCACCTATAAAATAAGTTTTAAAAAAACCCAACAAATTACTGTCCTGTTCACCAGATTCTGCTTATTCACACACTAAGATGAGACAATGTAATGAAAAAGAGTAAGAAAAAGAAAGAAGAGAGGATTTAGTGCTTTTTAATGTTTTGGTCTGTTATTGTAAACTTACTGCTTAAAATAGTTAGGAAAAAAATGATCCCCTGAGCTCAAATTTGTAGTCAGATAGAGATCAGTGAATGCGGAGAACTTTCTTTTACCACTGTGTAGGCTTAGAGTACAATCTCCAGGAAATGGTGATCTGGGAGCTCTATTCCATAAAAGGGAAAAGTATTTAGAGGCCCTTGACTTTCTGTGTGTTCTCTCTGCAACTCATTTTACCATAGTAGAGAAAGCTAAGTATAATCAGTTAACTTACCCTCTCTGAGTCACAGCTGAGTGCCGTGTTAGCGAAGGCTTAGATAAAGGTGCTTTACTCCATCTCCACTGATGGCTTGGCAGTTGACCTCAAATGCTCTGGCACGTCACAGCAAGGATACATTAAAAAAAGCAGAAACAAACAGTTAAGAAAGCATTTTATTAATATTTCTTGACCTCATGCTGCTTACAATCAAGCCAAGCAGCCCTCTTTTGTCAACAATGGGAGCTGCATACTCATGAGCACAGCTGAACTGCAGTTTTGAGCTGCTTTTTGTAACTCTTCTTTGCTGTTTGCAAAGTGGTTGTAACACATTATCATATTAGAAAGGTATCTTTTTGCAGGCCTTTTATATAGCTCTAAAAGCATATGGAATTCATGTAGCATTTTTAATTAGGTTTTGCAGCTTTGAAGTACATAAAAACCACTAAACTTATTTCATTCAAACCAAGCGAGAGCAAAACAGAGTGTTTTTCTTATGTTTGTACCACAGAATAAGTTTTGAAACAGAGCATGGTTATAGCATTTAAGATACATGAAGTTTGTTGGCATACATTAGCTATCTCAAAAAAATTTAAAAAAACACCACCACAACAAAACAAACCAAACAAAACATAAACCCAGATCCAGAATATCTTAATAGAAAACCTTTAACGTTTTGCACTAGGACGTCAACATTTTTGTATAATAGAAACATTCATGGAAAAAGAAAAAAACAAAGTCACAACTAAAGTTGACTCATTTACATTCTTACCCTATGTGACAAGAGATACTACATGGAAATTAGAAGACACTTCCATTGTTGTCTGCAACACAGAAAAAATTTGACTGTTTCCTACTGCATCTGATTTTTATGACAAGAAAGTGGTTTCTCATAATAAATACTTAAATTTGCAAGATATTAGGATACCGCTTCAGTTAGTTTACCAAAACACATAGTCATAGGTCCTGGACTAACATAAGGCATCTCCTTGATAACAGTAATGATCTGTGCTATACCCACGTTGATATTCATACTACTGTACAAGGTAAAATGTGGAAGACAAAGTGGTGTTTCTGTTTATAAGATACAGAACAATATTGCCAGGGCATGCAAAGCATATGCAACTACTACGTGAATTCAAAGCATCTGTTTTCATTCTGAGAAGTATTGAGATTAATTCTTGAGCACTGAGAGTAATTCCCGAGTGACTTAAATAATACTTCTTGACAATCAGAACACTTCCAGTTTACACCCTCAGAGACAAGGGATAAATGTGAATAATTCTGCCACAAAAAAGGAAGAAAGTAACAAAAGTGTAAGAATATAGCAAATGTCCCCAGCTTCTAAAAAAACTTCTGTCTCAAACTCGGTGGGTACAGTCTTCCTTAGGACTACAAAGCTACACATATAGGACTTGTTTCACAGAACAGCATGACAGGAAAAAAATCTCCTTTTCTGCTTCCTGTTTTCCTCATAGCTCAGGAACACATAAAACTTGATGGTTTTCAGTAATCTGCTTGAATGAGAGAAAGGAAAAGTCAGGCAGAAAGCAAAATGCTCTTTTGACGCAGGTCCAGCCTGATCTGATTGGGAGCGCTCAGGAGAATATATCTAGTAATAGCTAGTTATGGCACTCTGCTGAGGCTGAAAAACAAAGAATTTGTGTGTGAGAGGTGGTGCTGGTCCATTACTAACAAGAACAACTCCTACAACAAGGCATTTGGTTTGGTTATATATTTAAAATTTTATATCAGAGTTTAAAGAAATCTAATAACTAACTCCCACAGAGTTTAATGGATGGTGTCTTCTGGGAGTTATGTACTTAACTGCAATTGGATCCATTCTGGTCCCAGCTTTAGGCTCTTCCCTGATACATTAAGAGAAAAAAATCAGTTGGACCCTGGACCTGATTTCACTGACAGACAATTATTTTAACATAGTTAAATGGAAATTTAAGACTTACTAAAAGATCACAACTGTATCTGAAAATAGCATTTTGTCCTGTGAAATACTATCAGCCAGCTTAATCCGTTTTAGCAATAGCTAGTTTTTGTTTTGTTAGCAGTCAGTGTTTAGGTTTACTTCTCTTGCAGCAAAGCAATCAGAGGAGTGGTTTACAATCTTTTTTTTTTTTTTGCAAAACTTCTAGTCTGAATTTTATACTGCAGACAATCAGCAAACAACTGAAGAATGCACATATTTTAAAAACACTGAGGAGCAGTATTTCACTGACTTTTTAGACTACTAGACCCAGATTAAAAAACAAGTCAGGTTTTTCTTTTAAGGTAAGTGTGTTTTAGGCATTCTGAAATGTTCCCAATTCCACTTTTTTTAGGGGCAATTAGGAGTTAATATTGCATGAATCAAACTTCTATAGATTACTCTGTTTTGGATGCAAAGTCTGAAAGTTTTTGTTTTTATTTAGCACTAAAAAGAATTTAAGGAAATGAGGTTATAAGTATTATAAGTATTACATATAGCGTTAGCTCCCTGTGAAAACAAATGGTTTTAAGAATTGCATACAAGTTACAAAAATTCACAAAAAATATGTTCTGATTCATTTGTAGTTTTTATTCATTCTAGGGTTTTCTTTGAAGTAATTGGTTAAGATAAAACTCCAATAACATAATTCAATCTGGTCAAGTATGTGCCTAGGATAATGGACCCAGCTCTTGTATGGAAAGGACAGCCACAAAGAGTTATGGGAAAGGATCTGGAGGTTCTTGGCGCAGAGGCTTCTCCTCTGTTATGGCACTGCAAGAACCTGTCACTCCCCACATCCCGTGCTGGAGACAGCAGGACAGCTGTGGCAGGAGAACCAAAGGGAGGTGGGCACTTCCTCAGGGATTCCAGACCTGAAAGATTTTACCCATCTGTTCTCCCTCATTCAATGGCTTGCATCCAGCACAAATTACAGATACATTAATTTAACTGGCAGCTGTTTCCGGGGTCACTTTTAAGACATTCTCTCCACAGCAGGAACCAATATGGCCAAGAACTGTGTGGCAAAAGAGAACAATGCACTTATCTCTCTCCTTTCCTTTTTCTTCTTCTTTTTTTTTTGCTACCTATACCATCTGTTTTGTTCTTTTATTGCTCTCCAAGTACTTGCACATATTTCTTAGCCAAAAGCAAGGAAGCTTCTTCAGAAAGTAGAAGAAATTGAAGTGAATATGAAGCCATATGTTCAGTCTTTCAAAACATAATAGTGAAAGCCACCTATATATTTCACTGGGCTTACTAAAGGTTTATGCTCAAATCCTTATTTAGAGACAGCTCTCCAATGATGAACCACTCAGAGATTAAACATTTTAACTATGGCAGATATTTTACCTCACAGGAAATTACCATCCAAGGCCACATAGCAAACCTTTGCTACACATGAAGAACAAAGTGCACAAGTACAATAGATGCCAGACTGGGTCATGAAATAGCCATAACTGCCTAACAGATCTTACCACCTGGAAGTTTTTAGAGATGCCTCCTGCATTTTAAGTTTCAACTAATCACTCCTAAAAAATTTTGCTTTTATCATTTCAGCAATTCTTTCTCTTGTTTTGTGTAAAAAACAACAAAAAAATCAAAAAAACCTGTGCGCACACACAAAAAACCACAAGTAAAACCTCCCTCATAATGCAAACCCCGCGCCCCACTCTACAATTTATAGATAGCTGTTTCCATAAGTTCTGTTAACTTGCAAACAAAAATTTTACCTCATCCTACTTCTTACTGACCTCATTTTTTTTCCATCAGTGGGCTTTCAGCTAGAATGACAAGAACAAGACAACAAGCAACAGAGCTCAGCCAGATGGCCTCTAGGAAGCCAGCTGGGCTAAACTTTGGGGTACTTTAAAATAAATATATATATATGCACATATATATGGTGAAAAAGATAGTACACGTGATATTAAGGAAAAATTAGGCCCTGATTTATTCAGTATCATACACAAGTTAAAGAATTCAGCCTGCAGCAGCAAATCAGATGATCAGAAGACTGTCAGATCCCAAGGCACAGTTGATATGTTTCTTGACTTGCAGATTATTTTTGATAGACTTTAAGGAAAAGTAGTTTAAGGAAGAACGCGAACATGGAGTGGGTGGATATTTGGCATGGAGAATAAGGATTTCTAAGCATACGGAACAGCATATAAGAAAGTGTGAAGATAAGAGTGGGAGAAGAGTACATTAAGTGTCATTCAGGAGGGTAGTTTAAAAGGAATCTAGAGCTAGGAAGTATCTGGAGAAAAACCTATTGTCTTACAACATAAAGGCAGTAACCTCAAAATAGGAGAAAACCCCAAAAAGTTGAAAATGGTATGCAAGTAAAAAATGTTGCTCTGTTCCTCCACCTAAACAATTTACTATTTGAAAGAAACATGCAAATCTGTTTAGAAGGCAGCATCAATCTTTGTTCCATGGTCCTGAAAGACCCCTCTGATGCAGGACTTGTGCACTGATAAATCACCCAACAGAAACTGCTAATGATAGCAGTGTTAAGAACACCAGAAGATAATATTACCACCAAACATGCTTTTGCCTAAATGAGCATCATGTAGTCAGTAACATACAGTCATTTGGGTTTCTTTTTCTTCTACTCCTTCTCACAGATTTGGAGAAACCTAGATACGTTTCCACTGTCTGGACTGCATGTATTATACATCACATTCTAGTTACACCTTTATTTCTGTCTATGATGTAGGCAGAGCTGGGAACTTGAGACGGTATTTTCTCAAATTGCCACTTCACTATATTCTTAGTTAATGTAAAAAGAGAACATATTTGCTTGTGGGGAGGGAAGACAGATAAGATTGGGGGGGGGGGGGGGGGGGTGTGGGGGGGGGGGGAGATTAGGC